>OX393549.1:77940532-77943032 GCA_947650365.1 Chamaelirium japonicum | reverse complement strand
GTGAGAGAGAAAAGAGGAGAGAGAATCGGAGAGAGAGAGAGAGATCGTGGGGACGGGGGAGAGTGAGAGGGAAAGAAGGGGGGGCGGTTAGAGGGGGGGAGAGAGAGAGAGAGAGAGAGAGAGAAATCATGGGGCGGGGGGATCAGTTTGCAGAGGAAGGGGGGGGCGGTTGACGGGGGGAGAGAGAAGAGAGAGAGAGAGAGAGAGAGAGAGAGAGAGAGAGAGAGAGAGAGAGAGGGGGGGGGGATCAGATCGCAGTGGGGGGAGGGGGGGCGGTTAGGGACGGGGAGAGAGAGAGAAAGAGAGAGAGAGAGGGGGGGCGGTTAGTGTTGGAAGTTAATCCGGGTCAGAGGCTCGCAGCGGAAATGATTTTGGCGGTCGAAAGACCGTTCATGGTGCACGTTACACGATTTAATTTTTTACAGAAACTAATCTACATATGTGTGCATGTGTATGCACGAGAATCGAAAACCCCTAACGGCAATCTAGCGTAATGAATTAACTAGCATGGATGCAAATCATAATGCTCGCTAGATCTACATGTTAGATTACACATACCTTTCGTACGGATCTTCTTAACCGCGGAGGATTGTCTTCTTTGTCGATGGAGACGGAAGATCGTTCGCGAAGATGCCGACGGTACGAATGGAGATGTTACCTTCTTGTTCACCCGATCTTACACGATGCACGGAACGTCGCTCTCGGATCTCTGAGTGCCTCCGAAGAACGACCCTTCTCCTTCTTCAGAACTCCACGCGAGGAAGACGAAGTAGCAAGCGGGAAACGGAGAGAGATTAGGGAGAGAACTAGAGAGATGAGAGAGAGGGGGGTTCGGTTTCTCTAGTGCATGGGGCCGGCGCCCATAGGTGCCTTTATAGGGCCGGCCAACACCCCTTGGATAAGGATCCAAGGGGATATTAACCCCCTCTCATTATCTCTCCATTATCTCCCTTTTATCTCTCCGCGTATTTATCCGTTTTCCCACTTTTTAGGGCTCGATTTTAACCGATTTATCGCCCCATCCCTATCTATATGGCCGGCCCTATAGATGAGGGATTCTTATCCCTATATCATAGGGCCGGCCCTAGTGAGGTGTCCCACCACTAGGGTCGGCCAACAGTGAGGTCCGGCAGAGTGAGGTTTTTACCAAAACGCCCCGACGCCTCATTTTGACCATTTCTAGCGTGCGATACCTAACGGCCATTACTTAAGTGATATCTACTAGTTACTTACTATTAACTGAGGCCACCGGAAGGTGCCTCTAGCAAAGTCAACTAGTCAACTCGCAACATACCCCGGTGCATCGCACCTATGCAGCGAAGTTCACTTATGGCTAGGGATTACTACATACGACTCTGTACTAATCCGGGCTCAACCCTTAGTACTCGTATGTAGTTACGCATCTACCGTGCTCTAGTGCCAAGCATACACGGAGCGTATACTTCTATCTTCCTCCTGCTTGTGGTGTTCCGAGGAGACGGTTCAAGAACCGTACATAATGTTGATAAGGTGGAACCATTAGGGACCGGGGTTCATGGCTTCCAACTCAAGCTCGATCGACACACTACCCGAGTGTACCATCGATCCTACTGAGCTCGAGTTAACCTGCGTAGCCACCCAGAGTGCGACGCAGGCTGCACTCCAATTCACCCAGACTTACTATGTTCTCCATCATACCCCTGCTCTCCGCTTAGTAGTGGTAAACCCGCTGTCCCTCCACTTGATGCCATGATTCACTTCGAGCGGTGAAGACTACCGTCAGACTCGAACGATCATATAACTTGGTTTCTTCCAGGTTGACCTATACATCGTACCTCTGATTACCCCGTCGAGTAATCGAACCCGGTCAACAGTCAAACTGATGACCACCAGGCCTGGGTTTAGTACAGTGTAAGTCACACCAAGGAACGCACCTCCCATCAGGGGTGTGGATGGCCTGCAGGAGTGACACGCTAATGCAACGCCAGCCGGGTAACCAGTACACCGTGGTTTTGGATCACTGCATATGGACCCTCACACATTGGTGCGCCAAAGCACCACGCAACTGGTTAGTCCATCAGACGTGGCTCCTCAGGGTTTAGGACCGTTTTACCCTAAGCAGAAACACGGCTTAGTGTACCAGTGTCTGCTCACTGATCTGTACACCGTGTTAGTTCCGTTCAGCCACAGACACTGTGCCTGGTGATGACCATGGTGAAGACATCCCATGAACTGTCATCGCCAACAGCTTAACATGATGAGGTCGACCAACCTGATCATAGCTGCGAACTTATTTAGGTTATACGGGACCAATCCACTTAGTCTTCAACTCAGTGGACTACCATATAACCATGGCTCTCTGTTCTCTAAAGAACACGTAACTATGTTACGCACCTATATGCATCTCATATATTAATAACTATCAATCTTTATTAGACCAAAACATAAAGTTTTACAAGCTTAGAACACATCAATCCTAACAGTTAGATCGCGTGAGAGAGAGAGAGAGCAGGGTGGGTGT
>OX393549.1:77673485-77935032 GCA_947650365.1 Chamaelirium japonicum | reverse complement strand
CACTAGATCGCGTGTTAGAGAGAGAGAGAGAGAGAGAGAGAGAGAGAGAGAGAGAGAGAGATTGTGGGGCATGGTTGTTTACTCCATTTGTGGTCCAACACATGAAAGTGGCGTTCAACTGTTCGAATATATATTGTAGAAAACCAAGCCCTCAAATATGAACAATGATCGTGATAACATCCAAAATAACTTTAAAATGGAGGAACCCAGAAGAAGTTGGACCCTTCAAAATTAATCTGGATGGGGCCACTGATCCAACCAAGATTTCGACATCAGCCATTGCTAGAGGCTCGCAAGGAAAGCTAATCCTGTGTTGCTTAAAGAGTATCACAACGTCAGATCCACTCACCATGGACTTCCACATGTGACTCCTATTGTATGGTTTTGGAAGTCGAAAAAGTTTAACTAAGGAATGGCGAAGTAAATTCAATCTTGTACAAAAACAAGACAATCTATGGAAAAGTGACAAGCAACACATTCGTCTTTTCACCGAGAGGCATCTGTTGTGGATGACCCTCGACGATACCGGATGAACAATCGATACCGAATCGCTCCGACCACGTGGGTCAATAAAGATCAATTGCACAAAAATGATTCTCCGATGAATCAATGCGGAACAAGCAATTCATCACACAATAAAGAAATAGCAAAGTAAGATTTACGTAGAAACAACCACAAAGCAATCACAGAGAGAGAGTCGAGAGATTTACGTAGAAACCCTTGCGGGAAAAACCACGGGCGAAGATGATCGGTCGATCCACTATCACAAAGAACGAAACGGAGTTACAAGCAACGTCCAAATCCAACAAGATGAACTCCCTTCGCCAAGAGCACCTCCTTCTTCGCCGAACCTTCTCCAAGCCTCCCTCAAAGTTTCCTCTTCAAAGCAATACAAAAGCTCTCTCATCCCAAATCCTGTGGGGGAAAATCTTCGTGCCGACCCGAAGACCTCGCCTCACCAGTCAGTTGAAGTTGAAGATCGTTGGTCGACCTGTTGATTGGAAGATAGGTTTGAAGGTTGACGTCTCGATGGCTTAGAGTTAGTGCTTTAAGCATACAAGCAGAGAGAAGGTTGACACATGTGTGATCTCGGAGTTCAGCCCGAAGCCTACGTCTCCGTGCTATAGGGAGCAACCCGAATTCACTAACACTTTTCTTGAAGTGATCTCGACAGGCCGAGTATCACTGGAGTCCCTCTTCGATCTCTTCAAAGAGAAGATGAAGATCAAAGAGAGGGGAAGGATGGAAAGTTGGAAATCCCAGAGCTCTGGTTTTTGAAATCAGAAATCCAGTGATGGTACTGATCTCCGACCCCCTTTTACATTCGAAGTCTCTGCTATTTATAGGATTCTCTGGTGGTAAATGGCGGTTTTCTGCTGTCGTATCTGGGGATCCTCCAGGTAAGGCTGGTGGGCTCCGCTGCCGTCTTAGGGGGCCCACCAGGCAGGGCCGGTGGGTCCCGTTGTAGTCTTCGGGGGCCCACCAGGCAGGGCCGGTGGGTCCCGCTGTAGTCTTCGGGGGCCCACCAGGCAGGGCCGGTGGGGTCCCGCTGTAGTCTTTGGGGGCCCACCAGGCAGGGCCGGTGGGTCCCGCTGTAGTCTTCGGGGGCCCACCAGGCAGGGCTGGTGGGTTCTGCTGTAGTCTTCGGGGGGCCACCAGGCAGGGCCGGTGGGTCCCACTGTTTTGCAGCTGTCTTGCCAAAATTTGCACCCACAGTTACCCCCTCCAAGTTAGCTAAGAGGCCACCTTGGCTGGCTTGGATTTGTGGTGCAAAGCTAACGACCCCCTGTAACACACGCAGAGAAGCTTTGTCGAGTGTTAGCGTTTGAAAATAGACTGATCGGTCAATTTTGACCGATCGGTCAAATTTGACCGATTGGTCAAAATTGACCGATCGGTCAAAATTGACCGACTCGGTCGATTTCAACCGGTCAGAGATGAGGTGATCGGTCAAAAAACATCGTTTTTTGACAGATCTAGTAGAAAATCGACCGATCAATTGAATTCGACCGATCAGTCAAGTCTGACCGATCGGTCAATTTTGACCGATCGGTCAAAATTGACCGAATCGGTCGATTTCAACCGGTCAGGGATGAGGTGATCGGTCAAAAAACATCGTTTTTTGACAGATCTAGTAGAAAATCGACCGATCGGTTGAATTCGACCCGATCGGTCAAATCTGACCGATTGGTCAAAGTGATCGGTCGAAGCGATCGGTCAAATTTGATCGGTCAAATTTGATCGGTCAAAGTGATCGGTCGAAGCGATCGGTCAAATTTGATCGATCAAAGTGATCGGTCGAAGCGATCGATCAAATTTGATCGGTCAAAGTGATCGGTCAAACTTGATCGATCAAAGTGATCGATCAAATTTGATCGGTCAAAGTGATCGGTCAAATTTGACCGATCAACGGAAGACCCTCTGCCTGGGTCGCGGATTAGATCTGATGGATTAGATCGAAGAGGGGAGGATGACCTCGACCCATGATTGTTGAAATTCAAGGATGTTGGAGAAGGGCTGTTGGAGAAACCGATTGGGTGAAAAATCGTCGATCGGGTGGAGGTAGTCGATCGGGTGCAGATCACTGATCGGGTGAATTTCACCGATCGGGAGAAGTTCACCGATCGGGTGAATTTCACCGATCGGGTGAAAATCACCGATCGGGAGGGATCGATCGGATGCAGATCACTGATCGGGAGAAGTTCACCGATCGGGTGAATTTTACCGATCGGGTAAAAATCACCGATCGGGAGGTGGTCATCGATCGGACAAAAACAGCCGGTCAGGAAATGGGTGATCGGTTGGATATCCACATTTGGCGCCAGATCTAGTAGGATTTTGGCCTATCAGGTGGAGGATGAAGGGGAAGAAGGGGATCGAGGTTGCCGATCGGCAAATTTTGACCGATCGGAAGCACTGATCGGTAAATTTTAACCGATCGGAAGCACTGATCGGCAAATTTTTGCCGATCGGAAGCACTGATCGGCAAATCTTGACCGATCGGAAGCACTGATCGGCAAATTTTTACCGATCGGAAGCACTGATCGGCAAATCTTGACCGATCGGAAGCACTGATCAGCAAATTTTTACCGATCGGGAAGCACTGATCGGCAAATTTTGAACTAAATCTGTAGAAAAACCCCCTTTTCGACCGATCGCTGAAAACCTTGACCGGTTGGTTTTGCCCGATCAGTCGCCGGTAGCCGATCGGAGGCGGAGTGCTGTTGTTGTCGGCGAAGATAGGGGACGCTGCAGCTATGCTCGATTGGGAGGGGCGGAGCTTCAGCACTTCGTCATCGTCGATGGGAGAGAGCACTGTGACCTCACGAGGGCATTTGTGCAGCAAACGTGGGGTCACGGGTTCACAGTGAACCGAACGAAAGTTGAGGTTTCATTGGCGAATCCTGGCCGCTGATCTCGTCTCCAACGGAGGTTGTAGTGGGCAGCAGTAAACGTGAGTCACGGGCTCACAGTGAGCCAAATGAAAGTTGAGGTTTCATTGGCGAATCCTGGCCGCTGATCTCGTCTCCAACGGAGGTTGTAGTGGGCAGCAGCAAACGTGAGTCACGGGCTCACAGTGAGCCAAATGAAAGTTGAGGTTTCATTGGCAAATCCTGGCCGGCTGATTTCTTACTCAAAAGCAATGAAAAAAAAAATCTGAACCGCTTGGAGGCCTTGTGTTTGCTGTTTGCCCAAATCGGGAGATATTGGGTGTCAAACCACGTGAAATAGGTACGGTGATATGATGCCTTGTTGACTGCATGGTCATCTTTCAATCGAACCATCCTATTCTACCAAACCTTTGACTATGGACAAATATGATTCAACCAGCCCAATTGTTGGGTGCTCCGATCCACTCATGAAAAGATGTTAAATCCTGTTGGGCACTTGGTAGTGAATGATCTTCAACTTGAGGTGTTGTGCCACAAATGCTATACCCGCTGTGAGTGCAAATCCCAATCGTCAATTGCATGATCTTGAAATGTTGCGATTGAATGACCATCTCAGCCGTTGCAAACCCGTCAACAGGTTTAAGTGTAATTTTCTAATCGAACTTCAATGCGGTTCAGTAGGTATGCATGTTGCTCTTGGAAAATGCATATCAGAGCTTGTGGGCTTCCCATGCTACGTCGAGTGCACGGATGAACAAGGGCAACTCCAGGCTAAGGGCTAATCGAACGATTGTCATTTACTGGTAATGGTCCAGGGGATCGACTTTTCTGGCTGAACTTTGCGAAAATGGCCTTGAAGTTTGATTGATCGGTTGAGACGATATGCCATTACTAGATGCTCAGTTACTGTCCGGAGATCGGTGATTGACCTTCAAATGTTTTGACTACCCCCTGAACGGTTTGCCTGCAACTGTCAGCTATGGCCTCCAACTTTTCACAGCCGAGCACCAATTGTGTTTCAAAATTCTCTGTTGGGAGTCGAGGCTATGGCTTAGGACTTTGCTAGGGTGCCGAGAGCAGGTCTCGGATTTTGGACTTGCTGAGTGCCGAGGCGATGGTGGCCTCGGACTTTGTCTGTGAGCACCGGAGCTCTCTCTCCAAGTTCATTAGGTGCCGAGACGGTTGTAGAGCATCTTGAACTTTTCATTCGAGTGTTGAGGCTTGTCTTTGGACTTTGCTGCACGTCGAGGCAGCGAAGGTGCCTCGGATTATGTATCTGAGTGTTGATATTCTGAATAGAATAGAATGATTGAATAGGTTTAACATTTGCACATAAGGGGTCGTGTCGCAACACGAGGCCCCAAACTTGTTAAACGACCTGGTAGCTTTAAATTGAGAGTTGTGCTGCTTCACAACCCGAAACCGTTTAACATTTGCACGTAAAGGGTCGTGTCGCAACACGAGGCCCTAAACTTGTTAAACGACCTGGTAGCTTGAAATTGAGAGTTGTGCTGTTTCACAACCCGAAACCGTTTAACATTTGCACGTAAAGGGTCGTGTCGCAACACGAGGCCCTAAACTTGTTAAACGACATTGGAGATTGAAATTGAGAGTTGTGCTGTTTCACTACCCGAAACCGTTTAACATTTGCACGTAAAGGGTCGTGTCGCAACACGAGACCCTAAACTTGTTAAACGACCTGGGTAGCTTGAAGGTTGAGCTGGCTCAACTTGAATTTGCTTGAAGGTTTGAAAATGAATGTTGCGCTGTCTCATAACTCAGAATTTGAATGGACAAGTAGACGTTTGAGAGCAATCTTTATTCAGCATAGAAATTACATCAGAGACGAAAATCTATCTCTTTTTGGCGAGATCGTTCGATAAGATCCTTTGCTTGCGATAGATTCGACGGTGTAGGTTTCTTCCCAGTTGGGAGTTAGTTTCCCACTGCTCCTCTCTTGTATTGGAAAAGACTGCCTTTGCTTGAGTGGGGCCAACACATTTGAGCAGTATCCCATTGTGTGACCTGAAGTAGAGATCTGCATCTTGAAGACTGTAGTATGGAAGTTTTCTTTGAAATATTCTGGCTTGAATTGAATCTTATGTATTCGGCCTTCTTTGAAGAAGTCGAAGATTGGCTATCTCCAATCTTCAAGTTCGTGCGCCATAGTAAGATTGAAGGTTGGGAGTCTCCAACCCCCTAGACCTATCTGTGGAGGCGATAATTTGTTGCTCGATGGTAACTTTAGGTGACTCTTGATAGTCGATTTGTATTTACCTAGATAAGCGCTTCGGACTTTGCATTCGATTGCCAAGGCTGTCTCCTTGAGGTTCGCCGAATGTCGAGGCAACGAGTGCACCTTGGACTTTGCATTCGAATGCCAAGGCTGTCTCCTTGGCCTTCACTGAATGCCGAGGCAATGAGTGCACCTTGGACTTTGCATTCGAGTGCCAAGGCTGTCTCCTTGGCCTTCACTGAATGCCGAGGCAACGAGTGCACCTCGGACTTTGTGGATATATAGCACATGCCTTTGCCTATCACCTCATTGTAGTCTTTGGGTGAGCCCTTTCGTTTCAAATATCACCAAACATCACCCCCAATATAGGGATTGGAGGAGAGTCAGAATTGAAAGGCTTAGAATATCAATGGGAGATGTCGATGACTGATTGTCTAGAAAGAACGGGTTGTTGGATTGAAGAGCCGCCGACTCATTGAGTGAGTCTCGGGTCAAAACTGATATCGTTCTGAGTAACTTACCTCTGGATGATCCTGATAGAGTCTTCGCCATTCAGAAAACGGAGGAAGCAACCAGATCGCTCGTGTCCATTTCGGTTGTCTGCTCAACCGAGGGAGCTGAGACGTTTGACTTTGAAGATCAGTTGTTTGCTCAACCGATCCGATGTTGTCATCGAGTGCACTGAGCTTTTTGAACGAATCCCACAGATGGCGCCAAACTGTGGGGGAAAATCTTCGTGCCGACCCGAAGACCCTCGCCTCACCAGTCAGTTGAAGTTGAAGATCGTTGGTCGACCTGTTGATTGGAAGATAGGCTTGAAGGTTGACGTCTCGATGGCTTAGAGTTAGTGCTTTAAGCATACAAGCATAGAGAAGGTTGACACATGTGTGATCTCGGAGTTCAGCCGAAGCCTACGTCTCCGTGCTATAGGGAGCAACCCGAATTCACTAACACTTTTCTTGAAGTGATCTCGACAGGCCGAGTATCACTGGAGTCCCTCTTCGATCTCTTCAAAGAGAAGATGAAGATCAAAGAGAGGGGAAGGATGGAAAGTTGGAAATCCCAGAGCTCTGGTTTTTGAAATCAGAAATCCAGTGATGGTACTGATCTCCGACCCCCCTTTTACATTCGAAGTCTCTGCTATTTATAGGATTCTCTGGTGGTAAATGGCGGTTTTCTGCTGTCGTATCTGGGGATCCTCCAGGTAAGGCTGGTGGGCTCCGCTGCCGTCTTAGGGGGCCCACCCAGGCAGGGCTGGTGGGTCCCGTTGTAGTCTTCGGGGGCCCACCAGGCAGGGCCGGTGGGTCCCGCTGTAGTCTTCGGGGGGCCCCACCAGGCAGGGCCGGTAGGTCCCGCTGTAGTCTTCGGGGGCCCACCAGGCAGGGCCGGTGGGTCCCATTGTAGTCTTCGGGGGCCCACCAGGCAGGGCCGGTGGGTCCCACTGTTTTGCAGCTTTCTTGCCAAAATTTGCACCCACAAATCCCAAGGACTTCTTTATATATCAAGAGAATAGGTTACACAAGCTTAATCCCGAGATACCCCCAAAATAGCAAAATCTGGAAAGATAAATCGAGTAAGACTGGGTCAACTTATGTTTGTCAAGAACGGTCGTGTGCACACGATCGCCTATAGGCTTCCACTGAAGGACACGTCGAAAAACTCGGGGGTCAAAGTCGTGCGCACGACTACCTGGGGATAGACACGCCTCTTTCCAAAGGATCCAAAATGAGGTGTCGACTTTATCGGAGGGCTAGGTCGACTTCAGCCATACCTCAACAATCTTCACCTTGGCGAGAAATACGAATCCGAATCCGATTGTCGTCTCCACCTGCACCCTGATGGTGCACAAATGATGTATCCTCGGGATCCGAAAACACGTCCCGAAGACGAGAAAAACACCCTGTAGGTGCTAGCACCCGAAGGTGCGAAACTCCTCAAATCATCTTGACCAAGCTCAGGTAATGCCTAAACTTAGTCAATGGAACTGGCTTTGTCACTTTATCCGGTAGCATATTAGGAAGAAGGCGGACACGGGTTGACCCAGTCTTGCTCCATTTGTCTTTTTCAGATTTGGCTATTTTGGGGTATCTTGGGATTAAGCTTGTGTAACCTATTCTCCTGATATATAAAAGAGTCAGGCTTTGAGGATGAGAGAGCTTTTGTATTGCTTTGAAGAGGAAATTTTGAGGGAGGCTTGGAGAAGGTTCGGTGAAGAAAGAGCTGCTCTCGGCGAAGGGAGTTCATATCGTTGGAGTTGGACGTCTTGTAACTCTGTTTCGTTTTTTGTGATAGTGGATTGACCGATATTCTTCGTCCGTGGTTTTTCTCGCAAGGGTTCCCACGCAAATCTCTCCTCTTTCTCTATGATTGCTTTGTGATTGTTTCTCTTTTCCTTTGCTATTTCTCTATTGTGTAGTGAATTGCTTGTTTCGCATCGATTCGTCGGATAATCATTCTTGTGCAATTGATCTTTGTTGACTCACGTGGTCGGGAGCGATTCGGTATTGGATTATTCATCCGGTATCATCGAGGGTGATCCGCAGCAGTATCCTATTCCCCAACCTGACATTTTCTTTCTCCTTCCTTAGCTAAAACTTTCTTACTACCAAACAAGTCCTGATAAATGAAGACAACTTTCTTGCTAGCAAACTTTCTAGCTAATAATGGAGTAATAAAGATTGATGACTTGACTGGAAGAGAGAGAGAGAGAGAGAGAGAGAGAGGAGAGAGAGAGAGAGAGAGAGAGAGAGAGAGAGAGAGAGAGAGAGAGAGAGAGAGAGAGAGAGAGAGAGAGAGAGAGAGAGAGAGAGAGAGAGAGAGAGAGAGAGAGAGAGAGTATCCGAAGCGATTGTGGGCCATGGTTGTTTACTCCATTAGTGGTCCAACACATGAAAGTGGCGTTCAACTGTTCAAATATATATTGTAGAAGACCGAGCCCCCAAATATGAACAATGATCGTGATAACATCCAAAGAATTTCAAATGGAGGAACCTAGAAGAAGTCGGAACCTTCAAAATTAATGTGGATGGGGCCACTGATCCAACCAAGGTAAGCTCATCCTATGTTCGCACAAAGAGCATCACAACGAGTCAGATCCACTCACCATGGAGGCCCTTGAGATCCCTTGGAAAATAATTGCAGACCATTATTTCATTGAAGGGGGAGTTCACCAATGGACCTCAAAGAGGCGCCACATGCCGGCTCAAGCAAAATCAAGCCTACCGATTGGCAGGGAGAAAAGGTGCCACCACCATCACAACCAAACCCTCGGGAGCCACCACAGCCCGACGGAGGCACCAGCAGGAGCCGCCATCCTAGAGGTGACCGGTGTCGACAATCTGAGCAAGAGAAGCCACACAATTCAGGGCAAAACAAACACAAAACCTCGTCGCTGCCATCAACGATTGAGCCGGCCGAACCAAAAACCTATCGTGGGAAGGGGGAGAAGGCCCCAATATGGACAAGGGAGAGGGATGGAGACCCAAATCCGACCCCCGAGAGCAGATCTACCGAAGTCTTGGCCTCCCCGGTGCCATCGCTGGCAACCGCGAAGGTCAAGAAAGCGATTGACAAAATCCGGCCGCCGAATAATTTAGAGAACAATTTGTCATTCTTTTAAGTATGTGAATTTTTCAACAATTCAGATATTATTATTGCTATTAAACATATGATAAAATCTTTTTACTCTTGCTATTTCAAATCGATTGTTGACCATATCCATTGCACTCAGACCAGATAAATACTATGCATAATTAACACAATTTGAAGATAGTTTGAAAAGAATACTTCACAATGTTCACACCGATCGCACTCCCAAAGAAAATTTGTTTAACGATTTGAAGATAGTTCAAAAAAGAATAACTTTTTTTTTTTTTTTGAGATCGATGGGTGTCCCAAAACCTTTTGGGTAACGGACCCACTTTGGGCTCAGACTAATCCCTCTGGAAATGTGCACCGAGTCACGAACCCACTTGGAGGTTTTCCTACGCACTCCTAGCTAGCTCGAAGGGGGAGGAATTGCACCCACAACCTCCTCACCAACGTACCAGTTGCTTACCTACTCCCCTATCCCCTTCCACCTTGCTAAACTAAACCAATGGAGCTAGGGTTGTTAGTATCTGTTGACAGTATGCCACCGGCATTAGTCCCACATCAGTGATGAGAGCAGTATGGCCCTTATATACCTGTTGTGCACTCTTCCCTCCAAGAGGTTAGCCTTTTGGAGTAATAATGAGTGTTGTCAACATGGTATCAAAGTTACGTTCTACTTCGAAAGCTCCATTTGATTGTACCTTGAGAGGAGGAGGGGGAATGGGGGTGGGGGCACCACATTAGTCCCACATTGGTAATCTTGTTTTTGATGATTAGAGGACAATATATATTTTGAAAAAATTAACTTGATTGGAACATGATTAGTTTTTTTTTTTGGCACTTCAAAGGGGAGGACAAAAACATTACCAAGTGAGGGGGGGGGGGGAGGCGCCACATGCCGACGTTACAAGGGGAGATAACCAAACCAGGCGGGGGGAGAGGGAGGTGCTGTCACGCCCAAGAAATCGGAATTTCGATTCCTGAGGTGTGAGGTGAGAAAAAGAAAAAGGGTTTGTGTTTTACTCAAGTAACTTCACTAAGTTGGGAATCTCACAAGGCTACTATGTTTTTCCACAGATAAGTGGAAACAGAAAGGGGGGAGAAAACAAATTCAACCATCAAGAAGGCTATCATCTCAGTATATGTGACACATCGATGCCACTACATGCTGTCAAGAGTCCCTCTAAGGGAGCACAATGCCCAAGCCTTCGACGGCGAGCCAAGTAAATTTACCCACTCCCTAGCATGTATGTATGCAAGTCTAGTGGTCCTATCTACAAGATTGATCATTTAAGCCATTTATATCTCATTATAATTTAAAGTGATTTATCCTAGGCTAGGGCCTTAAGGAGAGGCCTACCCAAAAAAGTTTTATATTTGGATTATTGTCACCTAATCTATACTACACTACAAGTTAAAATAAACCATAAAAATAATCTCACTCTAATAACCATGATATAGATCCAACGAGCATAACCGAGAAATTGTTACTATAACAAGGAAACTACGTACATCTATTAATTCCACCACTGCTACAGTAGTCCACAACCACTACTCATACTCCGGCTCTGGTACCACCCTACAAGAAAATCTGCTTGTGGAGAGAGTAGTGCTCCAAAACAAGATCAGTCCAAACCACTGACTGGTAAGTAAACCCCACTCTAAAGGGGTGAGTGTGTGCGATGTGTCTTAAAAACAAGATTTAAGATAATAAGACAAAAGAGAGTAATAATATAGCTTAACAAGAAACGTTCCAAGGGAACCAAGTAAAGAAAGTTGGGAACTCACACTAAGCTACTGGTGCTCCAATTCTCATCTAATATTGCACTTCTCTTCTAATTATAATATGTATAGTGCAAGTTATAAATGCTTCCAATAGTATGTGTCTTAGTAACAACCATGTGTCATGTAGTAGAAGTACAATATATGGTTCACTCCAATCATCTAACAAGCACGAGTCTCAACAAATGTACTACTCAACAACATTAAAAACTACATAATACAATTCTAATTTAATAATGTCAAAGCCAATATACCACCCTAGCCTAACATTAAGCAACAAGATTAATGTTATTCAATATATGAGAATCATTTATAGAAAATCACAAATTAGGGCTTTGAAAACATTAGTTGAAAATAGCCTCAGAGTAGGTGAACACTTACCTTATTTTTATGAGATGTAATATTGCATACTTCTTGTTGTCCAATTCAATCTTCTTGCTAGTTGTCCTCTACTCTGCCTCCAGTGAAATCGTCACTAACAAAGTTTACCAAAAGGATAAATTAACCAATGTCACTAGGTGCCCACATGGTGTCTAACAACTAATGCTAACGTTTTTGCTGATCAAACTCCGAGGTCGGCCAAGTCAACACTAGGTTTGGTCGGCAGTCAACAATCGCACGCAAAGGTGCAATAATGCATGCACCCTACCAAGATTGACGACCTAGGGAAGTGTGCTTTGGCTATGGGGTTGCTTGACTATTGTCGATGCATTCAGGGAAAACTTAATGATTTTTATTATAATCATCAAGTGCGGTCGGCACCACATCAGCACAAGGGAACAATTTTTCCGAGTTCATTGTATTGCCAACATCGGGATAAGCACGATAATGAAGGATCCAATTTGCCAATTCACATGAGGTTCCAAGGTGTGCACCATCGTGCATAGGGCATGACTTCATTTAGCACTAGAAATAGCATCAAACAACCACCGTTGCTAAAATCGGGTGGTCTCGAGGTTCAGCTACATGGTCTGATATGACCAAAACCGTTTTGACACCAAAAATGGGGTCATTGGCTACAATCAATCATAGCAAAAGGGTTTTGATCCAATCGGGCATCATGAGGGATAAGGGCCACCCGACTGATCAGCCGTCGGGTCTGCTGCAATTTTACTCAACATCGTCGGCCCTTTGACTGACAACAATATAATACAAGGAATGGGGCGGTGTGTTGCTGTGATCAATCGCAATCGAAGGGGTTAGCCATGGCTGGGGTGGTCGGTGGTGCTTGGCCGAGATGGTCGAGTGTCACCTTGCTGCTCAATCGCCGGCCATACAGCCTGTGACCATCACAGCAACAAAACCAAAGAGGGAAGGCGGGGCTGGTGGTTGGTGCCTAGAGATGGTCATGCGCCATCTTGTTGCCAGCACAAAAAGCACCGACAGTTGCAACAAGAGGGAAAATGAGGGGGTTCGACCAAACATAAAAAGAAAACGGAGTGGAGTGGGAGGGTACCCACCAGTAGTCGTGGGGCTCCTCTATGGCTGCGAGCTCCTCTTTCATGCTGTACCTCCTTATCATGGTCGATTCCTTGGGTCAACTGCCGCCCAATCGATCGAAGGGTGCTGAGGTCGTGGAGGTTTCCTCATCTGCAACTACACCTTCCCGTTGGCCACCTTATGGCAGCCAAAACCACATAGAGAAATAAGAGAGATGAGAGCTAGAGAGAGGGGGTCGGGAAAGAGGGTGAGAAGGATGGGGATTGGGGTTTGATTTAAGGGAGGAGGGGTGATCGGTTGTGTGAGGAAGAAGGGGGGGCAGAAACCCAAGGGGAGCTAGGGAATGGTTTCGGGGTGAGGGGGAATAGAAAGAGGGATGAGAGGACGGGAGAGGTGATATGTACTAGAATGAGTACAAATCAAAATAGAATGAATTAGAGAAAGATAGGAGTACAGAGAGGGCCAGGAGATAGATAGAGAATAGTGGGAAAGACAAGGACTGATAGAGAGAGTTAGAAAGAAAAAGAAAGAAAGATTCAGAGCATATATATATATATATATATATATATATATATATATATATATATATATATATATATATATATATATATATATATATATATATATATATATATAGAGAGAGAGAGAGAGAGAGAGAGAGAGAGGAATGTTACAGTGAGCTATGAGCTACGGAAAGAGAAAATGAGCTACGATCATTTTGACCACCCTAGAAGTTTTGGAATTCCGTGAAAATTAGTGGGTGTGTTTTCTAGGGTAACATGATCATCCTCACCAATTTTCAAGGAATTCCAAAACTTATAGAGTCATCAAACGGTAGAAGCTTTATCCACCGTCCATAGTAACCGTTAATTTTGCTTCTACCATTTGATGACCCTAGAAGTTTTGGAATTCCTTGAAAATTGGTGAGGATGATCATGTTACCCTAGACAACACACCCACCAATTTTCACAAAATTCCAAAACTTCTAAGGTGGTCAAAATGATCGTAGCTCATTTTCTCCTTCCGTAGCTCATACCTCACTGTAACATTCCTATATATATATATATATATATATATATATATATATATAGGAGGAATGGGATGCTGCCTATCAAAGCAGCATTTTTTGCTGCTTTGAGACATTGTTTGACCATCCTAGAAGTTTTGGAATTTGATAAAATTTGGTGAGGGTGTTGTCTAGGGTAAGATAATCATCCTCATAAATTTTCATCAAATTCCAAAACTTCTAGGGGGTTCAAATGGTCGAAGCAAAATCAGTCGTCTGCAGTCACATTTAAAAATCTGTAGATTTTGCTTCGACCATTTGACCCTCTTAGAAGTTTTGGAATTTGATGAAAATTTGTGAGGATGATCATCTTACCCTAGACAACACCCTCACCAAATTTCATCAAATTTCAAAACTTCTAGGATGGTCAAACAATGTATCAAAGCAGCAAAAACGCTGCTTTGATCCATTCCTATATATATATATATATATATATATATATATATATATATATATATATATATATATAGAGAGAGAGAGAGAGAGAGAGAGAAATGCTAAAAATGCGCGGTGTATCAGACGGCTGCGGTGCGACGCTGCACGCATCGCACGCCGCACCCTAGCATCCCTCTCTCTCTCTCTCTCTCTATATTATATATATATATATATATATATATATATATATATATATATATATATATATATATATATATATTATATATATATATATATAGAGAGAGAGAGAGAGAGAGAGAGAGAGAAAGAGATGGCTTCAGAGAATAGATAAGATAAAACATCAACTTCGTTATTCTCATTTCGTCACTTCAACATACATAAATTCCTCACACAACATAACTAACACATACATTCACATACAACCAACTATTAACTATGTCAACCAACCCATCCATACAATACAACCATACAACATAACCCCCCCCCTACCCAACAACTACAACCAACTCACACAACTACCTACAGTTTCCACACGTGGCACCCATCCCCGATCACATATCAACCCATCCCCCTTCGAGGAAATTGGTCCTCCAATTTCACATACATATATAGCACCCAAAAGCAACTCTGGTTGGTTATCTCAAGAATGATCAAACGAACATTGTTGTAAACGGGGAACACCTCGGATTTCGCTATAAGATAGATCTCGTCGTTCTCAAGAGAAGCGACAATCTGTCCTTCATTGGTGGGGTCGTTGGATAGGACTCATTCGGGTGAATTTCCTTCTGCAGCTCTGCTTCGTCTGGGTTGTTGACAGAATGGTGGGCGTATTTCATTTCCGCCTTGATAAGATGGCTCAAATCCTGAGGATTTGATTTTGGCGAGAGCATTTTTTCTAGAGTTCGGCGATTATATGAGCCTATCGGATGGACATCACCTTGAGTTCGGAGATGATATTCTTCAAATTTAAGAGTCTTGTTCCTTCAACAATGGTAGGATCGCCGCTCTGATACCATTGATATGTACTAGATTGAGCACAAATCAAAATTGAACGAATTAGAGATAGAGAGGAATATAGAGAAGGCCGAGACATAGATTGGGATTAGTGGGAAAGACAGAGACTAATAGAGAGAGTTAGAGAGATAAAGAAAGAAGGATTCATAGCATTATAGAGAGAGAGAGAGAGAGAGAGAGAGAGAGAGAGAGAGAGAGAGAGAGAGAGAGAGAGAGAGGATGGGGGGGGGGGGGGGCTTCAGAGAATAGATAAGATGAAACACCAACTTCGTTATTCTTATTTCATCACTTCAGCATACATAAATACCTCACACAACATAACTACCACATACAACCAACTGCTAACTACGTCAACCAACCCAACCATACAACATAACCAGCCCTACGCAACTTCTACAACCAACTCACACAACTACTACAATTTCCACACGTGGCAACCATGCCGGTCACGTATCAACCCATCCCCCTTCGAGGAAATTGGTTCTCTAGTTTCACATACATAGCACCCCAAAAGCCGCTCTTGTTGGCCTTCGCAAGAATGATCAAATGAACATTGTTGTAAATGGGGAACCCCTCGGATTTCGCTATAAGATAGACCTTGTCGTTCTCAAGAGGAGCGACAAACTGTCCATCGATGGGGTCGTTGGATAGGACCCATTCGGCGATTTCCTTCCGTAGTCTTGCTACATCCGGGTTGTTGATGGAATGGTGGGCCTATTTCATTTCCTCCTTGATACGATGGTTCAAATCCTGAAGTATTTGATTTTGGCGAGAGCAATTTTTCTGGAGTACGGTGATTATATGAGCCTGTCGGATGAACATCTCCTTGAGTTGGGAGATGACATTCTCCAAATTTAAGAGTCTCGTTCCTTCAACCATGGCAGGATCACCACTCTGATAACAATTGATATGTACTAGATTGAATACAAATCAAAATAGAATGAATTAGAGATAGAGAGGAGTATAGAGAGGGCCGAGAGGTAGATAGAGATTAGTGGGAAAGACAGAGATTGATAAAGAGAGTTAGAGAGAGAAAGAAAGAAGGATTCAGAGCATTATGAAGAGGGAGAGATAGAGAGGGCTTTAGAGAATAGATAAGATGAAACATCAACTTCGTTATTCTCATTTCATCACTTCAGTATACATAAATACCTCACACAACATAACTAATACATACATCCACATACAATCAACTGTTAACTATGTCAACAAACCCAACCATACAACATAACCAACACAACCATACAACATAACCACCCCTACCCAACTTCTATAACCAACTCACACAACTACCTATAGTTTCCACACATGGCACCCATCCCGGTCATGTATCAACCCATCCCCCTCGGAGGAAATTGCTCCTCCAATTTCACCTACATAGCATCCCAAAATCCGATCATGTTGGCCATCTCAAGAATGATCAAACGAACACTATTATAAACGAAGAACCCCTCGAATTCCACTATAAGATAGGCCTCGTCATTCTCAAGAGGAGCAACAAACTGTGCTTCATCAGTGGGGTCGTTGGATAGGACCCATTCAGTGATTTCCTTTCGTAGTCTTGCTTCGTCCGGGTTGTTCACGGAATGGTGGGCGTATTATATTTTCGACGTGATAAAATGGCTCAAATCCTGAAAGATTTGATTTTGGCGAGAGCAATTTTCCTTGAGTTCGGCGATTATATCAGCCTATCGGATGGACATCTCCTTGGGTTGGGAGATGACATTCTCCAAATTTAAGAGTCTCGTTCCTTCAACCATGGCAGGATTACTGCTCTGATACCAATTGATTTGTACTAGATTGAGTATAAATTAAAATATAATGAATTAGACATAGATAGGAGTATAGAGAGGGCCGAGAGGTTGATAGAGATTAGTGGAAAAAACAGAGACTGATAGAGAGAGTTAGAGAGAGAAAGACATAAGGATTCAGAGCATTAGAGAGAGAGAGAGAGAGAGAGAGAGAGAGAGAGAGAGAGAGAAAGGGCTTCAGAAAATAGATAAGATTAAACATCAACTTCGTTATTCTCCTTTCATCACTACATCATACATAAATACCTCACACAACTAAACTAACACATACATCCACATACAACCAACTGTTAACTACGTCAACCAACCCAACCAAACAACATAACCAACACAACCAGCTCACACTACCTACAGTTTCCACATGTGGCACCCATCCCGGTCACGTATCAATCCATCCCCCTTCGAGGAAATTGGTCATCCATTTTCACATACATGCACCCCAAAAGCCGCTCTTGTTGGCCATTTCAAAAATGATCAAACGAACATTGTTGTAAACGGGGAACCCCTCATATTCGACTATAAGATAGACCTTGCCGTTCTTAAGAGGAGCGACAAACCGTCCTTCATCGATGGGATCGTTGGATAGGACCCATTCGGCGATTTCCTTTCACAGCCTTGCTTCGTCCGGGTTGTTGATGGAATGGTGGACGTATTTCATTTCCGCCTTCATAAGATGGCTCAAATCCTGAAGGATTTGATTTGGCGAGAGCAATTTTCCTGGAGTTCGGTGATTATATGAGCCTGTCGGATGGACATCTCCTTGAGTTGGGAGATGACATTCTCCAAATTTAAGACTCTCGTTCCTTTAACCATGGCAGGATCACCGCTCTAATACTAAATGGTATGTACCAGATAGAGTACAAATCAAAATAGAATGAATTTGAGATAGAGAAGAGTATAGAGAGGGCCGAGAGGTAGATAGAGATTACTGGGAAAGACAGCGACTGATAGAGGGAGTTAGAGAGAGAAAAAAAGAAGGATTGAAAGCATTAGAGAGAGAGAGAGAGAGAGAGAAAGAGATAGAAAGAGAATAGATAAGATTAAACATCAACTTCGTTATTCTCATTTCATCACTTCAGGATACATAAATACCTCACACAACATAACTAATGCATACATCCACATACAACCAACTTCTAACTACGTCAACCAACCCAACCATAAAACATAACAACCCCTACCCAACTTCTACAACCAACTCACACAACTACCTACAGTTTCCACACGTGGCACCCATCCCGATCACGTATCAACCCATCTCCCTTCTAGGAAGTTGGTCCTCCATTTTCATGTACATAGCACCCCAAAAGCCGCTCTTGTTGGCCATCTCAAGAATGATAAGATAAACATTGTTGTAAACGGGGAGCCCCTCAGATTCCACTATTAAATAGACCTCCTCATTCTCAATAGGAGCGACAAACTGTCCTTCATCGGTGGGGTCGTTGGATAGGAACCAGTCGGTGATTTCCTTTTGCAGCCCTGCTTCGTCCGGGTTGTTGACAAAATGGTGGGCGTACTTCATTTCCGACTTGATAAGATTGCTCAAATTCTGAAGGATTTGATTTTGGCAAGAGCAATTATCCTAGATTTCGGATAATATATAAGTCTGTCAGATAGACATCTCCTAGAGTTGGGAGATGACATTCTCCAAATTTAAGAGCCTCGTTCCTTCAACCATGGCAGGATCACTGCTCTGATACCAATTGATGTGTACTAGATTGTGTACAAATCAAAATAGAATGAATTAGAGATAGAGAGGAGTATAGTGGGCCAAGAGGTAGATAGAGATTGGTGGGAAAGAAAGAGAATGATAGAGAGAGTCAGAAGCTATGTACGTGCAATTAAATGTCCACCAGAGACGAGTGTATAATTCAGTGGTCCGTTCCAATACACACAATTTGGGGCAAATTTTTTTTGTATATGAAAGTGGTGGAACTGGTAAAACATTTTTATGGAAATCTCTAACCTATAAATTTAGAAGTGAAAAGAAAATCGTTCTATATGTTGCATCTTCTGGTATAGTAGCATTCACTACAAGAAATTGCATCTTTAGCGATGCTTTTTTGCGACGCAGACCATTTTCTATCGCCAAAAGTTATATTTTCGCGACGTAATATTTTATTCGTCGCAAACTCCTGTCGCTAAAGGTTTGCTAGCTAGTTGAGTTCGTGTGTAGAAGGAAAAAGTTTTTTTGCGACGGTAAATGTCTATTTGGCGACGCAATAAGATGTCGCTAAATTATTTACTTTTAGCGACAAAATAAATTGTCGTGAAAAATTAAAATTTTGGCTACGGGACAAAGTGCCCTACTAGTTGTAATTGGTGACATAGTTGTGCGTCGTGAAATTCCTTGTTTCTGGCAACAACTATTTATATCATCGAAGATTCTTAAATTTTTATGGCAACGTTCTACGTGCGTCATAGAATCGTCCCAAAAATAAAAAATTTCACGCCTATAAGGAAAAAAATTTATGGCGACGATAAATGGCTATTTGGCGACGCATGTCGCTAAATTATTTACTTTTAGGGATAAAAAAATTTTTGTCGCAGAAAATTAAAAATTTTGGCGACAAGACTAAGTGCACTGTCAGTTCCAATTGGCGACGTAGTTGTGCGTCGTGAAATTCCTTATTTTTGGCAACGTTGTTTATAGCGTCGCAGATTCTTAAATTTTTATGGCGAAGTTCTTCGTGCGTCACAGAATCGTCTCGAAAAATAAAAAATAAAAAACTCCGCACCAAAAATGTTTAGGTGAATGCACGAATTTAAAACCCCATAACTGTTTGATCTCGATCAGATTACCCAAGCCTCAAAATTATCTTGATGTCCTTTCCTCCGTTCTATTCTAATCTGTAAATCCCTCCAACCAAAAAAAAAAAAGAGGGAATTAGCAAGAAGTCCTTTTTAGAAGATCACTAAGAGTTGCAGTCCCGACAACCTTTCCATTTGAGCTCAAACCACTCTGGATGAAAATACCCCTCATCTTCCTTCGAATTTAGCTTTGCTTCCACTCATCCACCGCTGTCGTCGCCAGACCTAACCAAACCCCACCCCGCCCCTATCGGACCTAACCGAACCCCCCTTCCCCCGCCGGACCTAATCTACAGGCCATGGGATGAACCCCAACTGTCGCTCGCGCCGGACCTAATTGAACCCAGTCACTGCTAGCGCCCGTCGCCTTCACCTCTACCTCCGTTGCTCGCTGCTCGTAGTCGAATCCGCCTCCGCCGCTGCTCACCTCTTGCCTCCGTCTCCACCACTCGCCTCCACCTCGCCCCCGTCGTGCGCGCCTGTACACCTCCGCCTTCGCTATGACTGATCGAGAGAGAGAAAGGTTGTGACACCCTGTTTCTAGCATTGTCTTCATTTATGTGTTCGAATTAAATCTTTTGGATCCGGTTACCTTATGGATGTTGTGGCGAGTTATGTTTGGTTCCGAGTTGAGAACCTTGACCATTTTGACTTGCCCTGAAAAGCATGTAAAGTGTTCGAAACAGGCTAGCTATTTTCAGGTACAACTACACTTGTTCTTGATGAAGGTTTTTCTTCTATGCTTAATACTCTAGTTATCTTATTTTCATAGCAGTTATTTTGCATTAGCGTGTCGCATATTTTATCAAAGATTTATTTGCTTGTTTTGTGATTGGTGCAACCGGTGTAGATCAGTGATCTGATTTGTACATCCAACACACTTGTGTATTTCTCGCGGAATTTTAAACATATTGTTGCGTAGATAGTGGAATTCGGACCATGTTTGATCAGTCTAGCATAGTCTCGGAATTCATACCTCCATAAAAGATTAAATAATATTATTTTTCAGTAAAACATTTTGAAAATCCCAATCCGAGGGTACAGATGGATCTTGGGGATTTTTTTTAGCCAACTTTCATATATAAAGTTTTTCCGGATTCTTGATATATTTGTTTATATATGATTTTCAAAATAGAATAAAATAATATACATATATTTTTTATCATTATGAACAGTAACCGCGGGTTACTGTTCACAGTGAGCGACACAGCGTTTCCCACTTTGATGCTTTCATTTTTTTTTCTTATCAACCTTGATTTAGGGGTTTAATCCTGGCCTTTGATCTCATTCACTGTCTCTTTTTTATACCAATCAGCCCCCATTCCCTTCTCTATTGGTCCGGACCCTAAATCATAAGGGTGAGCAGCCGCCGCCTCCATTCTCCCTTCCCCCTTCAGATATCTTCTTCTGCCAAGTTGCAACCAATCCGAACCCGACCGGACTGCATTCCTCGGAACCCACTCTAAAGTAATTGAAGCACTGCACCTACTCGTCGTTTGAAGTCATCTTCGTGTGGTGCAAAAACCTCGAGAGATTCACTTGAGGTAACCATTTGTCACCCAATCTATCATGTTCTGTTTTAATAATAGTAGAGGTGTATCTGATTTTTTTATTTTCATGTCACTATTATTTCTTAAACACACTAACAAGTAACTACTAATCTGAACCCTTGTGTTTTCCCAAAATATTAGATTCCATATGTTCAACAACATAAGTGGTTTTCCATCTAATTTTGCCATGTTTTTAAATAGTTTAACCTTGTGAATATTCCCAATATTGTCCTTTATCTAGTTATACGATTTTAGTTTTTTTTCCAGCAATATATGCTTAATGGAAATCACTGTAACCTATATATATACTAGTAATGCCCGTGCCTGTCGGCATCCATATTCAGCAAGGGCGTGACAAAATTTTGAGGGTGTGATAAAATTTTGAAGGAGGAGACTATTTTGAATGTGATATCAAAACATTTTGAGATCGGTAACAATATTTCAAGGGAGTTAACAATATTTCAAATATGATAACAATATTTCGAGAGCGGTGATATTTGAGACATTTGATAATATTTCGTGAGTGATTATAATGCTCGTGTATGTCGGCACTCAAATGCGGCAATGAAATTGGTTCGGCAACACCCATAATTGATGGGGGCACTCAATCATGGAGCCATGTTTGATTCAAAATTTGGAAGCCATGATAAATTTGGAATTGTGAATCTATGTTAAATTCTAAATCGTGAAGCAATGCATATTTCAAAACTGTGAAGCCAAGATTAATTCAAAATTGTGAAGCCATCCTTAAATCTAAATAGTAATCCATGCTTACTAGGGTTAAAATCCATATTTACTTAGGGCTTGAGAACCATGCTATGTTAAGTAAAGATTGGATCATGATGTGTTAAGTAGGCTAAAATCCGACAATAAAAGTTGTCCCAACTTCGATATGACAGAGAACGTTGACATCGAGTCAATAGTCAAAGCTAATCCATAAAGGAGCCGAATGAAACAAAATTTTCATGTTCGGTTTTGAATTAGAGACGTTAAAAATGATCAACCAGCGTCGGCTATAAACCATAGCCTTCCAAGCTAATGATGCGGGTTCGATTCTCGCTACCTGCTCCATATTCCTTATTATATTATACATCATCAATTTTGGTGGATATGCGTCCTTATTTTTATTTCCAAATAAATTTTCAGTATAATCGTAATTCAATTTTCTCCGAAAAAGAGAAAGAAAGAATTATCCAATATAAGTCACAAATTGCTCATAGTTCCAAGTTCTTTTACATTCGTAGTCCAAAGCCATAAGACCACTTGTGCCACCACATAATGTGACCAAAGAACCGTCACAGACTCACTAAGAATCGTAGGCGTCTCTGTAACTAGGACTTTCAGCTACATTGACTGTGTATACACTGCTATAATCAATATTCTATTGCTCCTTCCATTGGATAGGGTACTTATTGCCAAGAGTGATATTATTATTGCATATTTTTCAAAATATATTACTATAAAATAAATTGCTGCAATGAAATTACTGTAGCCTCTAGAAAAAATTTAAATTTTTATAGAAAATGTCGCGAAGCATAGTAATCTCTTTGCTACAGTGAAATCATTTGTATCTTAATTGTTTTATCAAATCCGTGACTCATTTTGTTTTGTCAGGTCGCACCAATGGCTCCCGGACATAAACAGATCCATCTTTCATCAACTTTCTCACTTATAGTGTTTCCAACGGAGAGGACACGGTTCCAACCCCAGCCTGCACAATCCTAGCTTATACTGACCCCACAGGAACATATAACTAGTCCACCGATCAAGGTCAGCAGTGTTGGTAGGAATTGTAAAATATTTTTTGTATAGAATTTTTATCTTTATTGTGTTATGCATAATAACTAAAACATCATTTGTTCTTTGTAGTTTCAGATCCGAGCACGAGACGTCCACTAGAGCTGACCAAAGGCAAGGGGACATAGAAGCTTGTAGCACGGTTTGGTAAACTTCCAGTGGAGGTTCCAGAGAAGCATGTGGCAAGGTTTGACATTTCAGAAAAGATGCGGCATCATCATCAAAGACATAAGTTTATTTTTTGTAGTCCTTCAGTTGATGTTATGGATGTTGGGTTTTGTATTACTGATCCTTCATAGAAATGAATGGATAAACATGTGTATTTAGAAGAATTATTTTGTATTTTGATTTGACATTAAATGAGTTTAAATGAATACTTGTGTACTTTTATTTTTATTGAATGTATGTGGATGAATACATGTGTATAAAGATTTTAAGAAAAAAAATTAAAATTTAACCAAAAAATATTAAGAATTTGTCTTTTGGCAACGCATGTAATACATTACGTCACTGAATTTGTAAATTGTGTAACGCAATAATTGTATCGCCTAATATATACATTTGGCTCAATGAATAAATTCGATGACGTAATTATTACGTCGCTAAAAGTATACATTATGCGACGACAAAGTATGCATTCTGCGACGCTATTATTTATTTGCTAGAAATTATTAGTGACACTATTATATACGTCATCAAATATTTTTATTTTCGGCGATGCATACGGTGTGTCACTAAATATTCTATATATAAGCTTAAGTTAGTTGTTTTTGCGATATAGAAGGTCATTTTAGCGATGTTTTTTATTTTTATTGGCGACGCTTATTGAGTCGCGATTGGTTAAGCTTTCGGCAACATAATTTGATCACGTCGCTGAATGTATTCTCAGACGGGGAATAGGCGACGTCTTGACGACGCAATTTGAAGCGTCGTAAAAGATATTTCGCGATGAATATGACCACTTTTGGCGATGCTCTGGTGTGTCGCATAAATTGTTTTTTCTTGTAGTGATTATTATTACCTGGTGGCAGAACTGCACATTCAAGATTTAAAATACCTTTACAGTTGGATAACAGCTCTACGTGTGCAATCAGTAAGCAGTCAGAATTATCAGAACTTATTCAGAAAACAGATTTAATCATATGGGATGAGGCACCTATGATGCATAGAAATGCATTTGAAGCAGTTGATCGTACATTTCGAGATCTTATGAATAATGAATACAGGCACGGTGGTAATATATGTTTTGGGGGTAAGACAGTTGTCTTAGGAGGTGATTTCAAATAAATTCTGCCAGTTATAAAAAGCACAAATAGAGGGGATATTGTTTCAGCAGGATTACAAAGATCTAATATTTGGAAAAATATCCAGTTATTTCATTTGACATCGAATATGCGTCTTCGGCTATCAGATAGTAATAATAATACACGTTCTGATGTTGAAGATTTTGCAAATTGTCTTTTAATGGTTGGTAACAGAAATATCAGAGGCTATGATCTTCTAAATAACAATGAGGCTGATTGGATACAGATTCCATATGATATGTTAATTCAAAATTCAAACAAATCTGTTCATACACTAATTGCTTCTATATATCCAGATCTTTCTGAAAATTACTCAGATTGGAGATATCTGCAAACACGTACTATATTGGCACCTTTAAATGATGATGTCGATTCGATTAATGAATTGGTATTATCAATGATACTTGGAGAAAAGAAAACTTTACTGAGTGCAGATACAATTAATCCAATAAGTGATTTAGAGGTTGATGATCTAGCATGTGCATCAGATACTTTACATACATTTAAGTTCAGTGGTATTCCAAATCATCGTCTCGAGCTGAAAGAGGGAGCACCAATAATGTTACTCAGAAACTTAAATCAGTCAGTTGGATTATGTAACGAAACACGCCTATTAATCCAAAAGATCGGTAGAAAAGTTCTTGAAGCAAATATTATTTCAGGAAGGAATTTAGGTGAAATTGTCCTAATTCCTCGAATAGTAATGACTCATTCTGAACCTAATCAGCCTTTTATATTGAAAAGAAGACAATTTCCTTTGAAACTTGCATTTGCGATGACCATCAACAAAAGTCAAGGACAAACATTGGAGACAGTCGGAATATATCTGCCAAATCCAGTGTTCACACACGGTCAGCTATATGTCGCATTATCTCGCGTAACGTCAAGATCTGGACTTAAAATTTTAAGTCTCGATAAGCAAGGGAAATCAATATCATACATACGAAATGTCGTTTATAAAGAAGTTTTCAATGACATCCAAAGTTCCCACCGAATTGTTTTCTCTTAAGGTAAATTTTAAATTCAAGAAAAATTCAAATATAATTATATGTTATTTGACTTTGTAATATTTCTTCTAATATTTCTTTTAATCTTTCATAGATAGATATACGTTGGATGCTACCTGTCAAATAATTACATTTGAGCATATCTCTTATTAACAAAATATAGAAAATGCTTCAATTTGGTATGACATTCCGTTCATGGTCACATCTCTAATATTTTCGCAAACAATGAACTGGAGATCACATGTTCTATGCACATTTATCACATATCAGATATTATTCTTTAACTTAAATATGGATAATTTATATATTTAACTTTCTATTTAAGTGTAAATTTAAGAATAAATATTATTTTTGTAGATGAAGATTATGTTTATGGAAGAATATAAAATAGATCGTGAACATTTCGAGAATAGGTCAGTATAAATTTTCTTTGACATAATCATTAAAAATATAAATTTATGATTTGGTTAACAAATTTTGTAACAATTGAAAATATAGTTGGCAATACCAAGGAGGTAATTCAACTCAAGTCGAGCAAAAAAAAATTACGATATCTATACAAGAATACTAACAGATATATTTTTATATTTTCACTTACAGTCAATAATTATTATTAGATTGTAGATATCGATCTTTTTATTTCTTAAGTGAAATATTATCCATAATTTTCATAAGTCATTATATTTTTTTCTTTATTAATCTTTGACAGAATGAGTACGTTGCAATATTATCCATTTAGACTTCTAAGAATGAAAGGAGATGGATATAAAGTTGAGGGACGAATCGTAAGGATGCTCGATGTCCATAGAAAGCAACATGGTTCTTTCACTGGCCACATCTAGCGAATGGTACTCTTAGACATAGAGGTAATTTTATATTATAGCATGCACTTATCTAAATTTAAATTTATATAAAAAAATTGTCTCTATTTTTTAAAACAGGGTTTTGAGATGGAAGCACGGATTTTAAATGATGATGTCATTTATTTTAAGGATCGACTTAAAGAAGGAAGAATTTATTCCATGTCAAATGTTCGAGTCCAAAAATCAGATGATCAATATCGGATTGTTGATAATGAATTTCATTTTATTGTGACTAAGAGAACAATTATCAGAGAGTCTACTTCGAGACTGTTAGAGATTCCGAGATACAAATATAATTTTGTATCTTTAGGTGGTATCAAGCACCGGGATGGTCTACCTGCTAATTTAATCGGTATGTATAACTTTATTAGAATAAAAATGATTTAATATATATTTGTAATCTAATATGAATTAATTTTTAAATAATTATCAGATATACTTGGATTTGTGATTGGTATTGGTCCTGTGCAAGAAATAAAAAGGCAAGCATATCAAGATTCCAAAGATAACATCAAGCAAGATATTATAGTTTTTTATCAGAGGTAAGTTTTTATTTTATTTTTTATTTTTTTGAACAAGTATCTATTTAATTAATAATAAAATTTTTATATACAGTTGCACTCCTATCACAATGACATGGTGGGGTCGATACGTGAAGGAAATTGGTCAAACGTTAGAAAGTATTATTGATGAGAAATCAATAAATTTAGGTTGTGCCATTCAAATAACAAAATATCGAGGTAAGTTCGTTATTATGATCTTAAACTAAATTTCTAAACTTTTATTTATTTGTGAATAATATGCATTTCTATTGTAGGAACAGGGTTATCAATGATGGCATACTCTAAAATATTTATCAACCGATTAATCAGAGAAACACGCGACCTTCAAGCATGGTAATTACTAAATCTATACTTTTATATTTTATCATAGTATCTAATCTTGAGTTTCTTTTATAGGTTAACAGAAGATAAATACGCACAATTTCGGATGCAAAAATATCAAAACTATGGGATGTCATCCGACGTATTATCCAGAGCTATGCATATTTTGCCAAAAGAAATTTATGATATACCACAAGAATTTGCAACGGTAATTATATTTGTTATAATTAAAATTATATTTAGAATGATCATACTAATTTATTGGATCTTTAGTCATTGTATTTCAGGATGAATGTCATACTTTATGACATAGATTTTAACAAAGGACTATGGTATACTGCATGCCATAAGTGCAATTCAAAGATTGAGACATTGAAAATCATAACTTCTGCAATCGTTGTAGGTTAAGAAATCCAAGTATCTCACAAAAGTTAAATATTAATTTTCTTTTACAGTAATATTAATTTTAAATATTAATAATTCCTATATTAACTAAATATTTTTTTATAGATATGCGATACATGTTATAGCTGGTGATATATGGGCAACTCCAAAATTTTTACTATTTGGGAAGGCGACAGAGACAGTTATTGGAAAATCAATACAACAAATTAAAGAAATATTAACACAGGTAATCGTTTATACTATTTAATTTTCATGAAAGATTTAGATCGATATTGATTTTTTTAACTTGATGATTTTGCTAAGAAAAATATTCAGGACCGTGTGCATTCTAGAATCTACGATCGATATATTTTTGTGATTAAAAAACCAATCACATTAATAAATGATCTAAAAATGCATGAATTTGTGGTTTATACTGCTTTTCCTATCAAAGAAAATGATAAAGTATTCAGATCCATTGAGATGGATTACATGTTGAAGAAAAAAAACAAAAGGTTGGTATTTATTTCAATATTTATTATTAATTAACCTTCAAACTTGGTTCTGTATAATTTATTTAACAATTTAAATGTTTTTTTGTAGAGCACAGAGTCACGATGATGCATAGTAATGATCTATACACGGAGTCATGATGATGTATAAACAGAGTTATGATGATTTATAATGATGATGCAAGAAAAAAATGATTTATTTTTGTTCAAGTATTAGTACAATAATAACTTAGTCTTTATCAGTTTAACTTTGTGCACGAACATTAAGTCGATGTCCGAATTGTTGATAAGTATTTTACCATATGTGTTGCATTGTCCTTCTGAGAATTTTTAGTAGTTCGAATGGTTTGAATGAAAAAATAATATTTTTACCAGATGTATTGCATTGTTCCTCTGAGACTTCTCATATACGTGGACTTCGGCTTATCGTTCGTTGGGAAACTTCTTATATAAGTTGAGAGGGGAGATTTTCAAAAGTTAACTTATATTGTATTTAGTTTTATGACATCAAATCAGATAAATCCTGCTCCCGTGCATCGCATGGGTTTTTTGCTTGTAGATAAGATTAAACATCAACTTCGTTATTCTCATTTTATCACTTCAGCATACATAAATGCCTCATAACATAACTAACACATACATCCACATACAACCAATTGTTAACTACGTCGACCAACCCAATTATACAACATAACCACCCCTACCCAACTTCTGCAACCAACTCACACAACTACCTAGAGTTTCCACACGTGGCACCCATCCCGGTCACGTATCAACCCATCCCCCTTCGGGGAAATTGGTCCTCCATTTTCACATACATAGCACCCCAAAAGCCACTCTTGTTGGCCATCTAACATTGTTGTAAACAGAGAACCCCTCAGATTCCGCTATAAGATAGATCTTGTCATTCTCAAGAGGAGCGAGAAACAGTCCTTCATCGTTGGGGTCATTGGATAGGACTCATTCAGCGATTTCCTTTCGTAACCCTTCTTCGTCTGGGTTGTTGATGGAATGGTAGACATATTTCATTTCCATCTTGATAAGATGGCTCAAATCCTGAAGGATTTGATTTTGGCGAGAGCAATTTTCCTGGAGTTTGGCATTATATTAGCTTGTCGGATGTACATCTCGTTGAGTTGGGATATGACATTCTCCAAATTTAAGAGTCTCATTCCTTCAACCATGGCAGGATCACCTCTCTGATACCAATTGATATGTACTAGATTGAGTACAAATCGAAATAGAATGAATTAGAGATAGAAAGGAGTATAGAGAGGTCCGAGAGGTAGTGATGTGGAACAGTGTGTGCTAACAGGGAGTTCAATATTCGTTGAGCAGCGACAGGGTCGCCAATTTGCTCCGAGCCGAAATGGGAAATGAATTTAAACAGATAATGTGGCTAATGGTTTTAACAAAGCCGAACAGGCACACAAACAGTTATTCCAACCCTTAAATAATTAAATAACAGATGCTTGGTTATCAGCAAGGTTCCATGTGCAATATCAGGATTAGTAACGAACAGGGCTAAACAGAATCATACATCTCGCAGTTCATGGGGGAAACAACAGTTTTCATAGATAAAACCTAGGAGATTTGATTACCGGGGCTACCCTCGAGTATTGACCGGGGAAAAAGAAAACTCACCTACTGAGGGTTGTGGGAAACCTCAGGGAACTCAGCTAGTGGCGGGGTCGATGTCGATGCGGCATCCTCGGTTTGGGCCGGGGCTTGAGCGAGGGCCTAGAGTGCCAACACGTTGGGGTGTACGGGCGCGCCAGGATGCCACCGTTGATGGTTCTCCGAGATCCCCAGCTGAGCTTCTGCGTCCTGGGCGACGAGGTAGGTGATGTGCTCTATGTACTCCTTCGCGTTCTCGCCGGCTCTGAACTGGAAGTCGATGAATGGAAAACGGATGTCGAGAAATCCGTATTTATCGTCGATCAAGCCGTGATCAACATCCGGATCAGCCATGCATTCATGCCGAGGGGATGGGCCCTGCTGGGTGGGGAGGTGGGGTTCAGGTTGGGTCGCGGGGAAGGGAAGGGGTATCGGGCCGGGCCGGATGGGGGAGGAGGTCGAGGCTGCCGTGCAGGGAGGGAGGGCGGCGACCGGTGGTGGGGCGCGGGCAGGGGGCAGGGGGTTCGGTCAGGCGAACAAAGGGGCAAGGGGGTGGTTCGGTTGGGTCGCGGGGAAGGGAAGGGGAGGGGTAGGATCGGGCCGGGCCGGGTGGGGAAGGAGGGAGGGGGTCGGGGCTGACGTGTGGGGAGGAAGAGGGCGGCGGCCGGTGGCAGGATACGGGCAAGGGTAGGGGGTTCGGTCGGGGTGGAGTCGGGGGTCACGGGAGAGAGAGAGGGTCGTGGGAGGGAACACACGAGGGAGAGAGAGAGAGGGAGAGGGGAAGGGTGTGGTGGGCTAGTGAAAAGAACAGGAATTAGGGGCTAGGGTTTCACACACTAGCCTGAACCTAGGGTTTCACACGCCTAGGGTTTGGGTTTGGGTTTCACACACCTCACTTTGGTTTCTCTCAACACACATGTGGAGGAAAATATAAATTTTTTTTTATTCATTGCATGCTGAAAGAAAAGACAATAGGCCTATATATAGGCTTACAATGACGAACAAAACAACCCACTAATCGAGGTGAGACTAAAAGTACTCAAATAAGAAAAAAAAACACAACCCACTAATAATGCGGGCTTGACCCAGTATAAAAATAAACAACCAACATGGCTAGACTCAGAACCACATGCTCAGGTGTCGCCTCTTGCGCTGGTACACCCGCCAGGGTCGAGGCTCGATGTCCCCATCATTCTCCCCAGGTGGAAAAGAGCTCGACCCCGTCGAGTGAGGATCTGCAAAGCTCTCGTACTGCTCTAGGGTATCGGGATCCAACTGCTGAAGGTCGCTCCGGTCAAGCCAGGTGTCATCAGAGGTGGGTCTTCCCTTCCAACGGATCAGACACCGTCGGGTGCCTCCATCCTTACTGGACACAATCTCATCATCCATAATTTTATCTATTTTATCTGCTGCCTAATTTGGTGAAATTTCTGGAAGTGGAGGTAGGGAGGGGCTCTCAGAAATTGGGTCATGGGAAGGCTCACCTACGAGAGGATTACTTGGGTTAAAATCAGAACCCTTGTAGGCCACTAGGTCCTCGATATTGAAGGTGGAACTGATGCCGAAATCTTCAGGGAGATCTATAACATAGGCATTGTCATTCAATTTCTTTAAGATTTGGAAATGGCCTGCACTGCGTGCATGCAGCTTTTTAACTGTTCCCGAGGGGAACAGTTCCGGACGGATCCGGACCATTACATAATCGCCAACATTAAATGTTTTAAACCTTTTCCTGAGGTCAGCTCGTAGCTTATAGTTAGCATTGCTCTGCTCAACCTTATCTTTGATTTTCCTATGTAGTTCTTGGACATACGATGCAAATGCAGATGCTGACTCAGAGACTCGATGATAGTCAACCATAGGGATGAGATCTATAGGCTGCCTAGGCTTAAAACCATGCACAATTTCATGGGGACTCAAACCAGTGGTCCTATTAACAGATGCATTGTATGCAAACTCAGCGATGGACAATTTCAGATCCCAAGTCCCAACATGTTCACCTACCAAGGTGCGCAAAAGGTTCCCCAGACTTTGATTAACTACCTCGGTTTGCCCATCGGTTTGTGGGTGGAAAGCGGTAGAAAACTAGAGCTTAGTGCCCAACTTGTGCCACAGAGTTTTCCAGAAAAAAAACTGGTGAACTTGACATACTTGTCAGAAACAATGGTTTTGGGTAGACCGTGCAATCTGACGACACCGTCGAAGAAAATCTTAGCAACCCTCGAAGCATCAGACATTTTGGAGCAGGGCAAGAAATAGGTCATTTTGGAAAAACGATCAACGACGACCAGAATCGAGTCGTGTTTCCTTAGAGTCTTCGGAAGGCTTAGTACGAAGTCCATGCTGATATCTTGCCATGGACAATTTGGGACTGGTAAAGGAGTGTACAGGCCAGTGTTTTGCTTGTGTTGCTTGGCTAGCTGACAAGTGTGACATCTACCAACGTGCCTAACAACATCGCGCTTCAGGCTTGGCCAATAGAACCGGTATTCCACAGCTTCGATCGTTTTCTTATTTCCAAAATGTCCGGCAAGACTTTCAGCGTGCAACTCCCACACGAGAAACTCGCATAAGGATGTTTGTGGGATGCACAACCTTCGTCCTCGGAACAGATATCCATCATGCATGAGATAGCCATCAACTTCGGACAGGGTCCCGTCTCTCAATAACGCATAGGTTTCGCTAAAGTCGGGACATGACTCATACTCAGCTTTTATCCTCGCAAACCCATCAATTGCCGTAGTTAATTTGGACAGGATGAACACGCGACGGCTGAGCGCATCAGCAGCTTTATTTTCAACTCCCGTCTTATGGCGCAGACTAAAGGTGTAATCCTGGAGGAATTCAACCCATCGACCATATCGCGCATGCAATCCCTTCTGGGAGTAAATATATCGGAGGGCCTCATGGTCAGAAAAAATGACAAATTCTTACGGTAGAAGGTAATCTCGCCAATGGCGAAGTGATTGTATCACCGCAAAGAACTCCTTATCATAGGTAGAGTACCTCTGTCGAGTGTCATTTAGATTCTCGCTAAAATAGGCTACAGGGTGGCCTTCCTGGGAAAGGACTCCAACTATCCCAAGCCCAGACGCATCGCAAGCCACTTCGAAAATCTTAGAAAATCAGGGAGACGTATGACAGGGGCCTCAACCATCCTTTTCTTAATTTCAATGAATGCTCTAGCGGCGGCACTTGACCAAGTAAATTCATCCTTCTTCAAACAGTCAGTCACTGGGGTCATGATGGTGCTGAACCCTTTGATGAATCGACGGTAAAAGGTGGCGAGCCCATGAAAACTTCTGACATCGCGAATATTCTTGGGTTCGGGCCACTCTTCGATCGCTCTGACCTTTTCGGGGTCTGCAGAGACTCCCTCAGTAGAAACAACAAATCCTAATAATTGGACTTGAGTTGTGAGAAACGTGCACTTCTTCGGATTCACATACAACTCTTCTTTTCTCAGCACAGTACAGACTTGACGCAGGTGGTCTAAATGAGGCGCCCGAGATTGACTGTAGACAAGTATGTCGTCAAAGTACACAACAAGGAATTTACCCATAAATGATCGGAGTACTTGCGTCATAACTCTCATAAAGGTACTCGGGGCGTTGGTCAGCCTAAAGGACATAACCATTCACTCATATAGTTCATCCTTAGTCTTGAACGCAGTCTTCCACTCGTCGCCAGGACGGATACGAATTTGGTGATAGCCACTCTTCAAGTCAATCTTGGAGAATATGGTAGCTCCGGACATCATATCCAGCATGTCGTCCAGTTGCGGGATAGGGATACAGTACTTGACTGTTATTTTGTTGATGGTGCGACTATCTACACACATACGCCATGACCCATCTTTCTTAGGCATCAATAGGGCGGGGACCGCATAAGGGCTCATACTCTCCTTGATGAAACCCTTTTGTAGGAGTTCGTCAACCTGCCTTTTCAACTCCGCATGTTCAGTAGGGTTCATTTGATAATGCGGCAGGTTAGGAAGACTTGCCCCAGGGACCAAATCAATGGCATGCTGTATGTCGCGCATTGGGGGCAGTTGGTCAGGGAGATCTTCAGGAAAAACATCAGCAAACTCCCTAAGCACAGGGGTGACTTCGGGAGGGATAGATTGGCTGGAGTCCTTAGGGGTTTCTCTTGCTACTAGGATGACGATAGGAGCCCCTTTTTCTACTTCGTGACTCAGCTCTTTGGCACTGACAAAACTAACGCTCTTGGCTTTCTTCGCGGGGGCAATCTTTTGCTTGGCTTGGGCACTCTTGGGTGAGGAGGGGATCAACTTGACTTTCTTGCCCTCATGTTCAAACAGACACATGTCCAAGCGTCCATAAATGAGAACATCGTTATCGAACAGCCAAGGTCTTCCCAAGATGACTTGGCCCATATCCATAGTCAGGACATCACACCAGATCTTGTCCTAGTAGATGTTGAAATTTATGGGCACTAGACATCTTTGCTTGACCTCTATGGCAGTGGAGTTGATCCAAGACACTTGATAGGGACGAGGGTGGGGGATGGCCTTGAGGCCAGTATTGGAGATTACAGCGGATGACACGATATTGATGCAACTACCACTGTCGATAATGACCTTACAGTTTTTATCCTCAATCTTGGTGAACGTGTAGAAAATAGCGGTGCGCCTCCAGTCATCTTGATCCTTGAGTTGGGATAGTGCGCACCTAACAACTGACACGGTGGGAGACGACAACTATCTAAGACAACTTAGAATGGCACCGTCACCATCGTCATCAAAATCTCCATCTTCTTCTTCCGTCTGGTAGACGAACTCTGCTTCTCCGGGCTCTACCGCTTCAAGGGGATTGCTATCGATAATGTTGACTCTGACAGGGCTGGGCCAGTTGGCAGCTACGTGGCCATACCCTTGACACTTGTAACACTTTGTAAGAGGGCTGACTTTGGAGAAGTCTCGCTCGACACTCTTTCCTCGAGCGTCCCTCTCAAAATTCCTATTGGGAATGCTGGGCTCTGATATCATTTTTTTTTTAACTTAATGCACAAGAACTAAAATAAATGCAAGATGCAGGATCAAGTGTTGAATGCGAATGATCTAGCTATGACCATGCTCTGATACCAAAATGATATGGAACAGTGTGTGTTAACAGGGAGTTCAATATTCGTTGAGCAGCGACAGGGTCGCCAATTTGCTCCGAGCCGAAACGGGAAATGAATTTAAATAGGTAATTTGGCTAATGGTTTTAACAAATCCGAACAGGCACACAAACAGTTATTCCAACCCTTAAATAATTAAATAACAGATGCTTGGTTATCAATAGGGTTTCACGTGCAATATCAGGATTAGTAACAAACAGGGCTAAACAGAATCACACATCTCGCAGTTCATGGGGGAAACAACAGTTTTCATAGATAAAACCTAGGAGATTTGATTACCGGGGCTACCCTCGAGTATTGACCGGGGAAAAAAAAAACTCACCTACTGAGGGTTATGGGAAACCTCAGGGATCTCAGCTGGTGGCGGGGTCGATGTCGATGCGGGATCCTCGCTTTGGGCCGAGGCTTGAGCGAGGGCCCGGAGTGCCAACACATTGAGGTGTACAGACGCGCCGGGATGCCACCGTTGATGGTTCTCCGAGATCTCCAGCCGAGCTTCTACGTCCGAGGCGACAAGGTAGGTGATGCGCTTCACGTACTCCTTCACGTTCTCGCCGGCGCTGAACTGGATATCGAGGAATGGAGAACGAATGTCGAGGAATTCGTCTTCATTGTCGATCAAGCCGTGATCAACATCCGGATCAGCCATGCATTCATGCCGAGGGGATGGGCCCTGCTGGGGTGGGGGGGTGGGGTTCGGGTTGGGTCGCGGGGAAGGGAAGGGGAGGGGATGGGGTATCGGGCCGGGCCGGATAGGGGAGGAGGGAGGGGGTCGGGGCTGTCGTGCGTGGAGGGAGGGCGGCGGCCGATGGTGGGGCGCGGGCAAGGGGCAGGGGGTTTGGTCGGGCGAACAAAGGGGCAGGGGGGTGGTTTTGTTGGGTCGCGGGGAAGGGAAGGGGAGGGGTGGGATCGGGCCGGGCTGGGTGGGGAAGGAGGGAGGGGGTCGGGACTGTCGTGTGGGGAGGGAGAGGGCGACGGCCGGTGGCGGGATGCGGGCAAGGGTAGGGGGTTCGATCGGGGTGGAGTCGGGGGTCACGGGAGAGAGAGAGAGAGAGAGAGAGAGAGAGAGAGAGAGGGGGGGGATGGGGGCGGTGGGCTAGGGAGAAGAATAGGAATTAGGGCCTAGGGTTTCACACACTAGCCTGAACCTAGGGTTTCACACGCCTAGGGTTTGGGTTTGGGTTTCACACACCTCACTCTGGTTTCTCTCAACACACATGTGGAGGAAAACATAAATTTTTTTTTATTCATTGCATGCTGAAAGAAAAGATAATAGGCCTATATATAGGCTTACAATAACCAACAAAACAGTCCACTAATCGAGGTAGGACAAAAAGTACTCGAATAAGAAAAAAAAACACAACCCACTAATAATGTGGGCTTGACCCAACATAATAATAAACAACCAACATGGCTAGACTCAGAACCACATGCTCAGGTGTCGCCTCCTGCGCTGGTACACCCGCCAGGGTCGAGGCTCGATGTCCCCATCAGGTAGATTGAGATTAGTGGAAAAGACAGAGATTGATAGAGAGAGTTAGAGAGAGAAAGATATATATAAAGAGAGAGACGGCTTCAGAGAATAGATAAGATTAAACATCAACTTCGTTATTCTCATTTCATCACTTCACCATCCATAAATACCTCACACAACATAACTAACACATATATCCACATACAACCAACTGTTCACTACATCAATCAACCCAACCATACAACATAACCACCCCTACCCAACTTTTACAACCAACTCACACAACTACTTATAGTTTCCACATGTGGCACCCATCCCGGTCACGTATCAACCCATCCCCCTTCGAGGAAATTGGTCCTCCATTAACACATACATAGCACCCCAAAAGCCGCTCTTGTTGGCCATCTCAAGAATGATCAAACGAACATTGTTGTAAACGGGGAACCCTTTAGATTCCGCAATAAGATAGGCCTCGTCGTTCTAAAGAGGAGCAACAAATTGTCCTTCATTGGTGGGGTCGTTGGATAGGACCCATTCGGCGATTTTCTTTCACAACCCTGATTCGTTCAGGTTGTTGACGGAATGGTGGCCGTATTTCATTTCCACCTTGATAAGATGGCTCAAATCCTGAAGGATTCGATTTTTGCGAGAGCAATTTTCCTAGAGTTCGGCGATTATATGAGCCTATCGGATAGACATCTCCTTGAGTTGGGAGATGACATTCTCCAAATTTAAGAGTCTCGTTCCTTCAACCATGGCAGGAGCACCGCTCTAATACCAATTGATATGTACTAGATTGAGTACAAATCAAAATATAATGAATTAGAGATAGAGAGGAGTATAGAGAGGGCCGAGAGGTAGATAGAGATTAGTGGGAAAGACAGAGAGTGATAGAGAGAGTTAGAGAGATAAAAAAGAAGGATTCAGAGTATTATAGAGAGAGAAAGAGAGGGCTTCAGAGAATAAATAAGATGAAACATTAACTTCATTATTCTCATTTCATCACTTCAGCATACATAAATACCTCACACAACATAACTAGCACATACAACCAACTGTTAATTACGTCAACCAACCCAATTAACCATACAACATAACCATCGAGTCAAACGAGAGCAGGTCTTCAATGCCACTACTGGCGTAGGCACAAAATCTTCGGTACAGTGATGGAAGGGCAGATTCAAGCTCAGACGAAGAAGCTTTATGGAGATTGTCTCATTAGTATAAACCTTCTCGCTTAGCTTTGACATCCTGTAATTCACGTCTACAACTCCATCCTCTGTGATGCGCTCATGGATAGGAATCCAGAGCATCAATAAGACGATCGTCTTTTTTTGAAGTACGGTAGCGGTACATCCGAGTAAGGGGAAAGCGAAGATACTTACTCCCGTCAGAGAAGTCCTCAGCAATCCACCCTGGCAAAACCAAACCCTCGAAAACTCGAATCCTGAAAGAACACAAGGAAAAGCAAGTTAAGTCCAATAGAGGCTAGCTAATAGAAGCTAGTCAAAAAAAAAAAAAGAGAGAGACACCGAGGGGCCCACAGCCTCACTGTCTCCATCAAGAGTCTGCAACCCCCTTTCCCATCAGAGCCCGTAAAAAAAAAGGGTCACATGCTACGAGCCCAAGGGGGTCCCGCAGCCCCCCCTTTTTCTCCGACCCGATCGGGGCCCGCCCGAATCGGAGCCGCAACCGCCTGCTAGCCTCAACCTCCGTGCCCCTTCTCTGACCCGGTCGGGACCCGCCTGACTCGGAGCTGTAGCCACCTTCCCCGACCTCCATGCTCGTGCCCGGTCTGTGTCCGCCGCCCTCCGGCAGCTCGGCCTCCGCTCCCCGCAGCCGCCTGTGCCCCGGCCTCCGCGCCCCGCGCCTGCACCCCAGCCCGCATCCGCCACCCACCTATGCCCCGGCGACCATGCCGCGCCCACCACAGCCAGCACCCGCGCCCACCACAGGCCACCCCCGCATCCGCCCGTGCCGCCGCTACTGATGCCTCCACGGGCCAGAAGGAAAAGAAAAAAAAAGAAGAAAAAAAAAGAAAAAAAAAAAGAAGAAGAAGAAGAAGGAGGAAGCCGACACCTCAATCATAGTGCTCCATCCTTATCTCCCTGATCATCTTCCCCTCTTCGCTTCAAGCCCGTCTTCACGATGATATTTATCTCACGCACCATCGTTGATCATCCGCAATAGCCACCGCCACTAACGAAAGAGACGACAACTAGGAAGACGGAGCGAGTCCTGTGCAACCCTAGGCAACCCCTTCCGACGATGGTCTCCAAGCTTCAGCCCTCCGCAAGAACAGATGCTGGATGAAAGAAACAAAGGGGGTAGGGGCCTTTAAATAAGCCCCAACCCCGTCCACAGAAGGAATCAAGGATAAGCGTTGTGCATTTCCTGCATAAGCAAGGGTTACACGTTTTCCATCGGTGCACTTGTCCTTGAAGGGGCATTTATAGAAACATAAATTTGATCGCACCCGAGCCTAGCTCGTATGTGCAGACCCGGTGAGCCCAACCCGACACAACGGGACCCACAGGGGCCCGCACCATGTAATCAAGGCCCATCGAACCCGACCCGAGCCAAACAAGAGGCCGGGTGGGCCCATCCTCAAATGGGGCCCACCCGGCCCCCCTTTGTTCTAGAAAACCATATCCCCTACTCGCGGGTAAGGGGTGGCCAGCCAAGCAAGAAAGAAAAGAAGGAAAAGAAAAGGAAAGAAAAGAAAGAAAGAAAAGGAAAGAAAAGAAAAGAAAAGAAGAAAAAGAGGAAGAAAAGAATGAAAGAAAAGGAAAGAAAAGAAGAAGAAAAAGGAAAGAAAAACTGTCATGCACGGGGGGAGGTTGCATAGATGTCTACACAAGCGTAGATCTACGTCGATCCCTCGATCCGACGGACAAGAAACGAAGACGGGTCTCTATCGATTTAATGTGCAAGATTTAAATAAAAATTCAAAATGATTAGGCCATAACTACTCTGCCAAAAAAGAAAAATAAATGAAGGATTATTCTCCCATAAATGAGGGAATGAATCTTGGGTCTTTATGGGATAGATAATCAAGAGATTCAAATAAATCTTCCTATATCTTTCCTATCCCCCTTCACCTATAAATAGAGGGAGAGGGGGAAGGTTCAAAAGGGGGTCGAAGTCGAAGACAGAAGCAAGGAAGCTCTGCAAAGGAGGAGACACGCCTTCAACGACCCAAGGCTTCACGAGGCTCGGGCAAGTTCATCCCTTTGGGACTGGCTTAGTCCATTGAAAGTCCTCATCAACGTGAAGACCCTTGCACAAGAAGATCAACCCTTCGACTTCGTGCACGAAGGAGAAAGCTCGGAGAAGAAGAAACATTCAACTTTGAAGACACCAGAAGCATAGGCTGGAGAAAAAGATCGAAGCAACATCACCCCGTCATCTTCAATAAGCCTTCAACTCCGATCAAGCCCAAAAGCCCAGAGAAGAAGATCGAAGCGGCATCACCCTATCGTCTTCAACAAGCCTTCAACTCCGATCAAGCCCAAAAGCTTGGAGAAGAAGATCAAAGCGGCACCACCCCATTGTCTTCAACAACATCCACTCCATTCATAAAGTATAAAGCTTAGAGAAGGACATCTGAAGTGGCGCTACACCCGTCGTTTTTAAAACAAAGTCTTCAACGCCGATCACGCCAAAGAAGCCCAGAGAAGAGGAGAAATCAAGCCGATGCCACAACTGTCGAGGAAGCCGGAAGAATAAAGAAGAAGTGAAGGCGTAGCCATCGCCGTTTGAAGAGAAAATAAAGTCAACGCCAGAGCAAAAGCTAACGCAAGAAGCCAAAGCACCTGTAAAGCCCGCGCCAAAGCAACGCAAGTGCCAAAGCCAACCAACTACGATGGTCAAGAGCAAAGCACCACACGTTCTAGCTGATACGATGCGAAGTCCGAAAGAACTAAAGCAACGCAAGCCTCTATCCGTCTACGTTCAAGCGTAAGCGCCAAAGCAAAGCAAAAGCCAGAGCTACACCAAAGCCGAAAGCCAATGCTAGAAGCATGATCGACGCTGTGAACCGATAATCAAGGACGTTGAGATCTAGCTAGAGCCGAGGGAGATGCGAAGACCGAGGAACAAAGCTAAAAACCCCCTAGCCGAGAAAACGCGAAGCACGGAAAGGACAAAAGCAACGACGACAAATCCTTAGCCTCTCAAGAAACCCTCACCCTGTAAAGATCTCTATCATGGACAACCCCTTCAGAGCTCTCGCACGAAATAACGTAGAGACGTGGATCAAAAGGACCCTCTAGAGGATCTCTCCCATAATCTCTTGATCAAACCTTCACCACACTTGGCTCACCACCCCCGAGTCCCCGGGTTCCGGCCTCTATAATCTTATTTTGTGCAATAAAGACGACCCGAATCTTTTTCTACGCATACAATGACCTACTGTAATATTAGTGCATTTATCTACTTGTTTTTATTGTTATTTTATTTACTTTCATGTATCGTAATATTATTACCTCCATGTGTTTGTTTTTATGTACTCTGCTTTCATGTACCGTAATATTATTGTTTTCCGGATTATTGAACTTCACGGCTATCAGCTATTATTATCTTATCTCTTGCAATATAATTTCTATTTGTAGTTTCCTTTGGGGCGGGTTAAATAGATCCCCATATGTTTGCAATGTACTTTCTATTTCTATTTTTGCAATGTACTTTCTATTTTCATATGTTTGCAATGTATCAATTTTTTCAATTCAAAACCATAAATAAAACTCTTTATTTGATTAAAAAATTATTAATTTAAATCTAATTTTAAAACCATTTAATATTAGTCTCATTTTAAAGCTCTCGGCAAGGCCTTTCCAATAGTATATTTTTTAAAAAAATGGATTAGTATTAATAACATTTTTTAACATTTTTTAAAAAATATATTATATAGTTTAATAATATTATAAAAATAGTTGGGAGAAATGGAGGGGGGTTGGTTGGAGATGACCATGTTGGGTTAGCCGCTTGCGGCATGAGGATGGCCCGGTACAAACCCACTATGGGCTTTTGGGTTTAAAACCTAATGGGCCTTAACTAAAGTTGTACCTGTTAATGATGTGGTTAAGTGATGAGTCATATCCCTTAGATCAATTCAGTGGATGGTTGGATTGATTCCAGTTATTAGGGTTTTGGGATGGTGTCCTGGTTTAGTTATAAATATGATGCCTTCCATCTATTAGGTATCTGTCTGATGTCATCTAGTCACTTGACGGCCAAGAACTAAACCAGAAATACCTCTCCCTCTCCTCTCTTCTCTTCTCTTCCGAGCGTGCGATGACGATGCATGAGGAGAACAAAGAGGATTCGACTACGTGGGAGACGCATCGCATCGAGGAGTCATTTACCTGCGGTTCGTCACTCGGTTCGTTATGGCCGGACGTACATCTTGATCTTCGCTTCCGCTATGGGTAGATCCGATCTTCATGTCAGATCTCATTTGGTTTGATGAGATCTCCCATGATGAAGATTTTCTTACACTGGTATCAGAGCCATCGTTTTCTCGATCTTTTCTCCGGGTTTTGAATCGTTGATGGATCACGCTCAAGGCCATGGCGGTTACCGATCGTGAGGGCCCTGCGTGCATGTCGTGCCTATGTGCATGCCGTGCCGATGATGCCATGACCGTGGCAGCCCATGCGTGAGTGCGGCATGTTGGTCGAGGATCGGGTAGGGGACGATGCCTTTTGGGTTGTTCAGGCTATGTGACATCGGATCCGAAAGGAGTGCGGTGTCGAGGCATTGCATCACCGACGATGCACAGCATGAAAAGGGAATCCTTTGTGGTGGGTTTTGCTTCAGAAACCCTAAACCCATCCTAAATTCCCTTAATGCCCCTTAGCCTTATGTTTGTTGTTTCCCAAAAGGGGTTGAGTTGGTTGGATCAAAAGTTTTTTGTTTTTATTTCTTTATCCAAACAAATCAGCTCATTTGGTTCACCCTTTAGATGGTATATGCTCAAACCTGACTCGAGCCTCTACAGTAAATCCAACCTGGCTGATTGACGCTTTAGACTCGAAAATTTTGAAACCTCATTTTGGTTTTAATTTTAGTCAAATTTTTGCTCGTAAATAGTCAATTCAAAGCTCTTCCTGAGAGCTATCATTTGACAAATAGTACAGACACAAATAAAACTGATCTTGAACAATAAAATGGGATTCTAAATCTACCTGCCTATTAGCGTGTCATTTTCGAGCGATTCAAAATCGATTAAACTTGGTAATAGTTAATGAGTTAACATAAGGTTTGGGTATCTTGTGTTTATTGCTTGGGGCTGGCCATGGATCGAATATGCCTTACATATATAAATTGCTTTTCACAGGTGTGAAGGAGTTTGCACGGAGTTTTGATGCAGTAAAATTATTATTTTCTATGGGGCCTGTATGAATAGTGCTTCCAATTTGTAATAATACAGGGCTGCGCTAATGCAAAATGTGAATGTCTGTGTTGATGTGATTGTGGGATCCCTGGCCAAGCCCTAATAGCCCAAGTTAACTCATTAATGCTATTTGTTTGTTTTTCAAGCTATTTAATTATAGTAATCTTGCTTGTTCTTGATCATCATGACAGTAAAGATAATCATCGAAACTGACTCGGGATTGGCCAAAGCGTGCTGGGTTAATTTTGATGAGTGACTCGATCCTAAAAGGTGTATCATGGGATGCACAGGGTCACATAAAGTTATTATGATGGTCACATTCTAATTATATGATAATGATCGTTGCTCGGCCCCAAAGGGAGGCAGCTGTCAGCATCATGTAATTAGGATAGGGTAGAGTGTTGCATAGTGAAACGGAGACAGTTCTAATGCCCACAGGTAATGAATTGTCAGTCTATTTCACGGTACAATACTCTAGCCCTATTAGAAACCTTGTAGTTTCTATAGAACACAGTGGAATTCATGTAGCTTACGATCTTTGGCCAAATGGAGGTCTGAATTCCTACTGACTGACTTTAACATGGGTTAATTATCAGATACAATTCATTTCCTCGTATTAATATAAGCTTTGTATGTTTCTTTTCAGCTATGTCCTTTATCAATGACCCTACCCAGTGCCTTCTATTTTTGTCTGGTGATAATTATTCGGATTGGAAGGACAAGATACTTTTTATTCTGGGGTGTATGGATCTAGACTCGGCGCTCCATATAGAGGAGCCTACTCCTCCAACGGAGAAAAGTGCACCAACTGAGGTTGCATCATACGAGCGGTGGGAGCGATCCAACCACTTGAGTATGATGTTCATCCAGACCTATATCAATAAGAGCATCAGGGGTTCTATCCCTGAGTGCCGACTGGTAAGGACTTTATAAAGGCTATTGAGGAACAATTTAAAAGCTCTGATAAAGCCTTGGTCAGTACCCTAATGGCCAAACTGGAGATAAGAGTATGCGAGAGCACATCATGCAGATGCATGATGTAGCATCTCAGGTAAAGGACATGAAGATAGACATCAACGAGTCGTTCCTAGTGCACTTCGTACTGAACTCCCTGCCCGCTCAGTACGGGCAATTCAAGATTTCCTACAATACTCATTCAACCAACTGATCAGTAAATGATCTGTTGGTTTATGTGTGTTCAGGAGAAAGGGAGGCTGAAGCAAGAGAAATTAGAGGTGGCTCACCTTGTTGCTCATAAGGCAGGGCAGTCCAAGCCTCACAAAACAGTTCCCAAGAAGAAGCAAGGCCAAGGAGTGCCAATAAAGAAAACGGATGGCACCCATAAAGAGGTGAAGTGCTTCTTCTGTAAAAAAAGGGGACATCTCAAGAAGGACTGCACCAAGTACCAGAAGTGGCTCACTAAAAGAGAGTCTGAAGGTAATCTCATAACCCTAGTGTGTTATGAATCAAATTTGGTTGATTCTCATAATGACTCCTGGTGGATTGACTCTGGATCTACAATCCATACTTCTACCATCTTGTAGGGGTTCCTCAATCTAAGGGAACCAACTGATGGGAAACACGTCATCTACTCTGGCAATAAGATGAGTTCAAGAGTTGAAGGTGTAGGGACATATAAACTTCGTCTCCAAACAGAATACACCTTGGACCTAGAGAAAATATTTTATATTCCTAGTTTCTCTAAGAATCTAGTATCTGTATCAAGACTAGTTCCATATGACTTTAATTTTCAGTTCAAAGACTCGTTTTTTCTGATTATTAAAGATAAAGTAACCATTGGTTCAGGTTCTTTGATAGATGATTTATATGGTCTTTCTCTAAATTCTTCTCTTGAATGTTCTATGATGACTGTGAATGGAGATTCCTCTATATTGTGGCATAGGAGACTAGCTCACATCTCCATAGAGCGCCTAAAGAGGTTAATGAAGGATGGAGTCTTAAAGACTCTTGACTTCACTGACTTTGGGACTTGTGTAGACTGCATAAAGGAAAAGCAGACTAACAAATCCACTAAAGGTGCCACGAGAAATAATAAGAAATTGGGGATCATACACACTGATCTTTGTGGACCATTTAGTACACCCTGTCTGAATGGTCAGAGGTATTTTATTACCTTTATAGATGATCATACTCGATACATATATCTCTACCTCTTAAATGATAAGGATGTGGTATTTGATACTTCCAAAATCTAAAAGGCGGAGGTAAAGAAACAATCTGGAAATAGTATCAAAATTGTAATATCAGATAGAGGTGGGAAGTATTATGGAAGGTACACAAAGAGTTGACAAAGACCTGATCCATTTGTGAAGTTCCTGGAAGAACATGGCATTGTGGCTTAGTACACAATGCCTGGTACACCGTAACAAAACGGTGTTGCTGAAAGGAGGAACTGCACTTTGATGGACATGGTGAGAAGCATGATTTGTAACTCCTCCCTTTCTCTCAATATGTGGAGTGAGGCCTTAAAAACTGTTGTGTATGTGCTAAATAGGGTTCCATCGAAAGTCGTTCCTAAAACATATTTTGAGTTATGGAACGGATAGAAACCTAGTTTTGGACACATGCACATATGGGATTGTCCAGTTGAGGTCAGGGTGTATAACCCACATAAGAAGAAGCTTGACCCTAGGACTGTGAGTGGTTTCTTCATCGGTTATGCCGAGAAGTCCAGGGTTATAGGTTCTATTGTCCCTCGCACACTCCTAAAGTCATAAAAGCTAGAAATGCAAGATTTCTTCAGGATGGCAACCTCGGTGGGAGCGTCTCAACACAATCAATTGTGTTTAAGGAAATATGGGTTCCGGTAATCATACCCGTAATCGAGGGTGGGCAGATTGCTCATCAGGAAGAACCACCTCAGGTGATTCACGAACAACCAGCCTAGGACCTCCCAGCCCAAGAGGAGTAGATTGCCATATAACCTACTGAAGCTGTTTCTCTAGAACCACAAGTTGTGGTACTAACAGAAACTAGGAGATCCTCAAAAAAAAGGAAACCTGCAATTTCTAATGACTACGAGGTATACCTGCAAGAGTCCGACGACTCAGTTGAACTTCAAGACCCATAAACATTTTCACAAGTTATGAGTGGAGGTAACTCCACAAAATGGTATGATGCTATGCTGGAAGAGTTAAAATCCATGGCTGACAAACAAGTCTGGGATCTAGTAGAGTTACCCAGAAGTGCTAGGCCAATTGGCTGTAAATGGGTCTATAAGACCAAAACGGATGCCTCTAGTAACATCGAAAGACATAAGTCAAGACTTGTGGCCAGGTTTCACTCAAAGGATTGACATTGATTATCATGACACCTTCTCTCCGGTTTCTAAGAAGGATTCATTAAGGATAATAATGGCTTTGGTAGCTCATTATGACATAGAGTTACAATAGATGGATGTGAAAACGACCTTTCTGAATGAGGATCTTGAGGAAGAGGTATACATGCTCCAGCCTGAATGTTTTACTTTAGATAAAGGAAGTCAGCTGGTTTGCAGACTCAAGAAGTCTATATACGGACTGAAACAGGCTTCACGATAGTGGTATTTAAAGTTTCACAATGTCATAACTCCTTTTGATTTTGTTGAGAACATTGTGGATAAATATATATACCTTAAGACTAGTGAAAGCCGCTACACATTTCCAGTCCTATATGTTGACGATATTCTACTAGCCAGTAATGACTTGGGGATGCTACGTGAGACGAAGTAGTTTCTCTCACAGAACTTTGATATGAAAGACTTAGGCGAGGCATCCTATATTATAAGGATAAAGATCCATAGGGATCGATCCCAAAGGGTTCTAGGATTGTCTCAAAAAGCCTATGTTAACAAAGTTATGGAAAGATTTAATATGCAGAACTGTACACCCAATATTGCTCCCATTGTCAAGGGTGATAGATTCAGTTTGTCATAATCCCCGAAAAACTCTCTTGAAAGAGAGGCTCTAGCTAACATTCCCTATGTATCTGCAGTTGGTAGTTTGATGTATTTGGAGGTCTGTACAAGACCAGACATCGAATTTGCAATAGGGATGTTAGAAAAGTACCAGAGTGATCCAGGCATGGACCACTGGAGGGCTGCTAAGAAGGTTATGAGATATTTACAAGGGACCAAGAATTTCATGCTTACATATAGCTACTCTGATCATTTAGAGCTGATCGGGTACTCTAATTCGGACTTTGCTGGTTGCATTGACTCCAGAAAGTCGACATTGAGTTATATCTACCTATTGGCTGGTGGTGTTGTCTCCTGGAAGAGCACCAAAGAGACCATTACGGCATCGTTGACTATGGAGGCAGAGTACGTTACACTTTACGAGGTAACCACACAGACGTCTTGGCTAAGGAATTTTATCACAGGGATAAGGATCATGGATTTTATATCCAGACCTCTAAAGATCTACTGTGATAATCTTGCTGCAGTGTTCTTCTTCAAGAACAACAAAAGTGAAAGTTGAAACAAGCATATCGATATAAAGTACCTTGTTGTTAAAGAAGATGTAGCAAAAGATAAGGTTCAGATTGAGCATATTGGTACTGAGCTTATGATGGTTGATCCACTGACCAAAGGATTACCACCAAACCTTTATAGGGGTCATGTGGATCAGATGGGTCTAGTTAGCTCATTGTATTCTTAAAGATTATGCATTATGAATCTATTATTTCTTTTACTACAGTGAATAAAGTACAATTGTCTCTGTTTGTGCACTAAAGTTTGAGACATACAATTGTATCTGTTTGTGCAATAAAGTACAATTGTCTCTGTCTATGGAAGAACGAAGGCTGTCTTACTTCGAGCCTACTATTCTTGAGGGTCAAAGAGTGGCCGTATGTTCTCAGGCAGAGGTAGAAAAAACAGAAAAATTCTGGAGCCATTCCCTGGTGGGGTTCGTCTTGGGTAAGAGACCTCTTTTCCCGCTATTCAAGGCTACAGTGCAGCGCCTATGGAAACCTTCGGGCGACATGGCGATGTCCTCTCGGGAGAATGGGAACTTTGTCTTCAGATTCGATAATGAAGAGGATTGCTCCAGAATATTGGAAGGTGGACCATGGCACTTCCAAGGACGTCCCATTGTTTTAAAGAAATGGTCCAGCAATCTCCAATACGGAAGAGAGATATTAACTAAGATCCCCTTGTGGATTAGATTTCCAAATTTGCCGAACAAACTCTAGTTTTTGATGCCCTCAGCAGGATGGGGAGTGTGCTTGGCGCCCCGTTGGGAATGGACACTTCGACAGTAGCTGTGGTAATGCACAAAGAAGGCGGGAAGATGAACTACGACAGAATATGCGTAGAGATCAACGTTGAGGAGGCCCTCCACGATGAAGTTGAAGCACGATCTGAAGCAGGTCATCTCTTATCTATGCAAAGGATTGAATATGATTGGAAGTCGTCTCGTTGCAAGGCGTGTCAATCCATTGCACATAATGAAAATTCATGTGTGGCTCATCCTAAACTTGATCTAAGATGGAGAAATATTTCTTGGCAAGGGTTTATACCTGATGTGCAACATGGGAAGAGATGGATGCCTACTGGAAAGGTTTTCGAAGGTGGAGCTCCCTCAGTCCTTGCTCCATTGGACACCAATCCTTGGATTCAAGTAGGCCCTAAGCATAAAGCTTCGGCTAAGGCAGTAGGTGCAAAAGTTGGAACTACAGATTCTGTTTCTAGCTCCAAGATAGGAAGCGCTTCTCGATTTGCAGTTTTGGCAAATCAGGAGGGAGACTTTGAAGGAGCTATGGGTGCTGTAGTAGGTGACGAATCACAAACTATTAATTTTGATGATGTTGAGACTGCAATTGGTGCAGTAGAGGCTAGATTTCCTGATATTACGCACGCTACGGACGGTGCTAGTGCAATGGCTTATGTTGGTTCAGCAGAATGCAAGGTCGTGACAGATGATATACAGCATATAGTTGTAGCAGATGGGAGTGCAGAGGTAGATGTTACGCGACATTCTGATGGTGTTGTTAGAACTGTTGCAGCAGATCGCGTAACAATGGCAGTCGCTGCTGTTACGCAAGGAACTGGCATAGATTCTAGAGCTGAGACTACAGGGACTGTATTGCAGGTGGAAGCCAATATTACACGACCAGTGGGTGCTGCAGACCCACTTTCTGCTACAGCAATTGCTGTTGTTACGCGAGTAGCTGATGCTGAGCATACAGAGGCAATTGTTACGCGACCGAAGAGTCCAACAAACGAGGGGGAAAAACATATTGTCTTAGGCCTCACTAGTGGGAGTGGGGCCGTGGTGAGTGGTGCAAAGAAGTTCGGCAGGCAGAGCCAACGTGACGGAAATGTTGTAGCTCGTGTGTCCTTAGCGTGGATTTTCTGTATTAACATTAATAAAGATGACTTTGGTTATTGCTTTAATTAGAATACTACTCTGGTGTATGATAATACTCATATAATAAAAGGACCCTAGGGAACACAGTAGGCCACTGAGGCGCATGGAGGATCCATGCTTGGGAGACCCAGTGGACTAGTTCTGTGTAGACCTAGAACTAGTTCACAGCTTAGGTGATGCCGGTCGCTTCACCGAGAACAAGCTGTTGGTAGGTAGAGGATATGGTGAAGTCTCCACCACGGGAACGTGGGATTCCCATTCACCTGACCAAGCACGATGATCGTGTTGAACAGGAACCAAGATGGTGCACAGTTCAGTGATTCAAACACTGGTGCATAAACCGTCTTACTACTATAGATAATTTGTCCTTAACCCTGAGGAACCATGTTCACTGGGCCAACCAGTTGTGTGGTGCTTTGATGTGCCAATGTGTGCGGACCTTCCATAGTCCAAGACCACGGTGCGTTGGGTTACCCAGTTGGCGCTTGAGTGACATGTAATCCCTACAGGTTATCCGACGTCCAGTGATGGATGGGTGCGTTTTGATGAGTCAATCTGTCCACACAGTTAACCCAGGCCTGGTGGTTGTCAGTATGACTGACGATGTTCCGGATGCTAGGCATAGCACCGGAAGGTGTGTGGTGTTATAGATGACAAGTCATCAAACCCTAGTCAGATGATCGATCGGAATCTGATAGTGCTCCCCACCGCCCGAGTCGAGTCATGGCACCAGTAATAGGAGGGACTAAGGATTATCGGAGTATAGTAGAGAACACGGTTACGAGGGAGTAACATAAGTTTAGGATCACTAGAGTTCAACTCGCGTCGCACTCTGGGTGGCTACGTGGGTTAATCGGATTAGGGCTGATTAACGGAACTTTCGGTGTCACCAGAACAGTTAATCAGGGATCCGGTTGGAGCTAGAGATCCCGAACCCTGAAGGTTCCACCCTGTCGTTGAATATAGAAATTGTTCCCCGACCTAGTTGGATACGTTTGATGCGAAGTAGCGCGATGGAGCGCAAGCCCGGAGCCTAAGGACCTAATTCACATGTTTTATGGGTCGTAGGGGTATTTTGGTAAATACTAAAATATAGCTCGTAATACATTGAATATGGATCTTAGAATGAGCGGAATAATTCAAGGAGCTCACAAGCGCTGACAGAACTCGATTCCGAGTAGCGCACCTCACTCAGTCTCTCTTTCAGTTTTCCACTTTTCGTGAAGGGCATTTCTGTCCAGGCTTCACGATAGACATTGGGAATCTCTAAAAACAAGCCCCCCCCTCATCCTAATCCTATTAGGGCCGGCCCTAGCTTCCTTGAAGCCATGAGAGACCGGCCCTATAAGTAGAATAGGGAAAGGGAGGGCCAGCCCTATGCTCCCTCTCCTCCAAAAAATCCGAACCCCCCTCTTTTGCTCCTCCTTTGTGGTTTCGGCAAAGGAAAAGAGAGGAAGAAGAAGGGAGAAGAAAGAGGAAGGAAGGAGAAGGAAGAAAAGAGAAAGAGGAGGAGAAAATCTCACGGCTCACCATTGTCTTCGTAACGGATTCCTCCGTCGGCTCGTAATCCTTGCACTCAGAGACGGGATTTCGAGGATTCTTCAATTCGCAAAGGACAAGGTGCTATCCGACAGTTTTTCTTGCGATTCAAGTGTGGTTCTTCAGCGTTTTGTCATCTCCGGATCATATATCTATAAGGTATGATGATTCTAAACACCTAACTAGATGCATGCATGTCTTCCGTAGATCGTAGTATGCCTCTAGGGTGTCCGCACATATGCTAAGGTCATAGATTTGTATGTAGATTGTTTTGTAGAATTAATTATAATGAAACATACACCGTATGATCTTTGGATCTTTCTTTTGCTTCCGCTGCGACTCTGATAAGCGGATCCAATTCCAACAATTGGTATCAGAGCACGCTATGGTGTATATTTCATGCATGAATTCGTGAAAATATCATGTGAATATATGATGGCATATGTTTTCGTCGGGGTTCGGCGTAGATCATGCATATGGATTGTGCTATGTATCGTCTTTTTGCAAGTGCCGCGCTGAATAGTAATCTGTGATTGCATGCATCTGGGGGTCGGACCCCGGATTTTAATTTTGCATTGATTATTATTGTGCTTATGGATTTTAAGGCTCTAGATGGGCGAGGGTGGGGGTTGACCATCCTCGGTTCCCTAGCCATGTTTCTATGATTGTCTTCTTTTCTTTCTAGCGAAATTGTACACGAACGAGCACTTGCTCGGAGCGTGTTAGTTTTTCGATCATAGGAAGAAGGAGATGATGCTTCATCCACGGTTCGGGCAAGCGGTACCATGGCGTGCAAAGACCCGATGAAAGCGTGCACGTTGGCGATGATGGGGATCATCGTCAGAGATCGTGCAGAACGAAAAAGCAGGATATCTTGGATGTGCTATTCAGGTTCAGGGGTCGGACCCTGGATTTGATTTAGTTTGGATGTTTTTTCTGTTGTTTCTCTTTATTTAGTATTTAGAGAACCCCGATGATAATGTGATTATCTATCTTGCTTGTGAGTTTGTCTCTAGATCAGGCTTAGGGTTAGTACTAAACTTATGGATTCATCGGTGTCTCTATATGGTTCTAACACGTGCGAATCCGGTGGCTAGCTAAAAGGAAAGGTGGTAACTGCCCTCGTGGTAGTTCAGGTAGCCAAGTACTGTGCACCGAGATAGACGCAGTGTTAGATTTGTTTACAGATAATTAACTAATGTATTCATAAGAAGTATGATAACCATAGTGGGATGTCCTTTCCCCATGTAGTCCTAGCGACCAAGTTAGGTTAGGATTTCACTGTGTGATACCCGTTTCTAGATGACGTTTGATGGTAGTATGAACTCATCACGATTTGGTTATGCCATCATTAGGTTGAGGTCCGGCGGAGGTTGTCGGATGTCCCTATTTGGCCAGTATCGAAACCTATAATGAGATAAGGTCTACTATGACATCAGGCGTCAAATTATGAACGAGGCGGTATCGTAGTGGGAGTCCTTTCCACGTTGACCTTAGGCTAGGCTCCAGATCCTAGGATTATGGGCAAACTAGTGAAGTATCGGGATCCTTGGAATCTATGTAATGTGATCCTTGCAAGAAAGGCGAAAGCTGAGTATTCAAGGTAGGGACTATGATATTTTCCGAGGAGACTAATGTTTTACGGGAAGGTTTGTAATCCTAGTGGGAGCACGGTAGACCAGGGTCTAAGTCTAGAAGGTCGTGACCTTTCTAGATATGCATAAAACCTCATAAAGAAGGGATGTGTAAGAGGTTCCTTCCAAAGGGGAGCCCCTAGCCTCCACAATCAACCGGCTAAGGGTCTGGGTGGGAGGTACACAGTTTGATATTCCCACTGGGTGAGAGCTATGTTTTCTTCCATGCTGGTTCGCCTAGTGGTTTCCTTTGGGACATGGAGGATGCCGGTGGCAGTGGGTGACAGTTTTTTCCTGCACCGCGGGAGCCTATGAACCCCCCTGCCAATACCACCTAGATTTGTAGGAAGTATCCAAAAGCTTGTGTGAAGCCGCTGTTGCTGCACACGTAGGTCACATAAAGTTGGCCAAAAGGAGACTGGGAAGTCTTTCAGTTTATCATGGGTAATTCTGATGACGACTGGGTCGTAAAAACCCCGTTGGCAGAAGCGGCTGCATGCTCTCACCGAGATGCTGTCTCCAATTCAAGGCCGATAGTCTCAGTGCTCGAGCCCAGGGAATTTAGATTCCTGGATGTCTCCACTTGAGGTAGTGAAGATATAGCGGCTGGAGTAAACATTATCTATTTCTAAATTCCATGAAATAGATTGTAGTAGACCCTAACTTTTCCTTTAAACCATTGTTTACAGAAATCATGACCAAGCTCGACCCCCTAGCCTCCATACTTAATGATAACAAACTTACGGGACCAAACTACAAGGACTGAAAACGTAACTTGATGCTCGTCCTAAGGGTTGGCAAACACACAATTACCCTAAGTACCCCTCAACCAGTCATGCCGGGACCAAGTGCGACTGAGGCCCAGTTAAAGGAATGGGAAGACTGGCTAGATGCTGATGAGATATGCAAGTGCTATATAGTGGCATCCTTGCAGACCATCCTTCAGAAGCAAGTCGAAGACATAGCCTTTACTTCAGACATGATACTCTACCTAAAGGAAATGTTCAAGGGTCGTAGTCGGGTAACTCGTTACCTGACCATCAAAAAATTGGTGTCCACGAAGATGGCAGAGGGGACTTTAGTTCAGGATCATATGCTGAAACTGTTTGGCTATGTGAAGGAGCTTGGTTCCTTCGATGTCATCTTGGATGCAGAGATCCAGACCGATATTTTCCTCGCGTCTTTGTCAGGAACGTTTGAGGGCTTCGTTAACAACTTCAACCTTAACCGGTTGGAGATGTCTAACGCAGAGCTCCTAGCGGCGCTCCAGGCGGCAGAGGACGGAATAAAGGCAGGAGCCCAATCCCTGAACGTAGAGCGGAATTCTTCTCTGAAAGCCAAAGGCAAGTTTCAGAAAATAAAGTCTAAGAAGCCCGTGAAGATGGGCCAGGTGCAGTTGCAAGTCCCTAAGCAGAATGGTCCGGCGAAGCCCAAAGAAAAATATTTTCGATGCGGCAAGAAGGGGCACTGGAAGGGCGACTGCCGCGCGGCTCCCAAGAAGGCTGAGATAGGTATATCTCAAATCCATATAGTGGAATCTCTTATAGCATCCAATTATTCTCCAGTTTCATGGATTGTGGATTCTGGTTCCACTAACCATGCTTGCAATAATTTGCAGGGGTTCAAGGAGACAAGAAAACTGTGTGATGGGGAGATGACCCTAAGCATGGGAACTGAGGCCGTGGTAGAGGCTGAAGCAGTTGGAGATATCGTCTTACAGTTCCTTGATGGAAGAAGCTTATTACTTAGAGACATACTTTATGTACCGTCCTTGAGACGAAACTTAATTTCTATTTCCTTATTTAATAATGAAGGTTTTTCAGTTTTATTTGATGCTTCTGGTGTGTCAATTAAATTGAATGGTTCCTTTGTTTGTAAGAGAAAGATACAGAATGGTCTCTATGTAATTAACTCCAATCATAAGTAGGATAACATAACTGAAGCTTGTGTGGCTAATTCATCTAAAAGGAAAAATCCCTCAGATAATCCAACACTCCTTTGGCATCTAAGGCTTGGACATATAGCCTCAGACAGGATTCCCAGGTTGGTTAAGGTAGGACTTTTAAGTCCAGATATTTCAGAAAGCCTACCGACGTGTGAATCTTGCTTGGAAGGCAAGATGACTAAAAGATCTTTCCGAGCCAAAAGGTTGCAGATCTAAGGAGGTATTAGAGTTGGTACACACTGATGTATGTGGGCCCATAAGTGTTCGTGCCATAGGAGGCTTCGAGTATTTCATCACCTTCACGGATGATCACTCGAGGTTTGGATACATATACCTAATGCGGCGGAAGTCTGAATCCTTTGATAAGTTCAAGGAGTTCAGAGCTGAAGCAGAAAAGCAGATGGGTAAAAGTATCAAGTCTCTTCAATCGGATCGAGGAGGCGAATACATGTTGGATAAATTTATTGGGTACCTACGTGAGTATGGGATCGTATGCCAGTTGACTGTAACAGGGACACCATAACAAAATGGTGTATCTGAGAGAAGAAACCGAACTTTGTTAGACATGGTTCGGACTATGATGAGTTATGCAATATTGCCACCTAGTTTTTGAGGATATGCCCTAGAGACGGCAGCATATACTTTGAACTTTGTTCCATCAAAGTTAGTACCCCTAACTCCTTGGGAGCTGTGGTTGAAGCGAAAGCCAAGCCTACAGCACTTTAGGATTTGGGGTTATCCAGCACATGTGTAGAAAGACAAGCGAGATAAGATGGAGTCAAAAACTAAGATATGTCTGTTCGTTGGGTATCCAAAAGGGACAAAGGGTGGTTTATTTTATGATCCTGAGAATAGAAAGGTTATCGTCTTCACGAACACCGTATTCCTGGAGCAGGATTATTTAATAGACCATAAGCCCACCAGTAAAGTAGTTCTTGAAGAATTACTTGGTACTGATGGGAGTACGCAGATAGAAAATGTAGTGGGAGCCGATACCACTAAGATAAACGATACTGTAGAATCGACTCCTATGGAACCACCGCAGGCTCATCGCAGTGGGAGGACCACAAGTGCTCCTGATAGATACATTGGAGAAGCCTTTATGGTGGATCCAGAGTTTCAGGATCATGATCCTCTGAACTATGACAAAGCGATGGTATCCTTTGACCATGCAGCATGGCAGGAAGCCATGGAGGCAGAACTGACATCGATGTCCCAAAATTCGGTCTAGACACTTGTAACACCACCTCACAACATTAAACCTGTTGGGTGTAAGTGGGTGTACAAAAGGAAAAGAGGTCCGGATGGTATCTTTGAGACTTACAAAGCTAGACTAGTCGCTAAGGGTTATACCAAGCGAGAAGGGATCGACTATGATGAAACCTTTTCACCAGTGGCTATGCTTAAGTCTATCCGGATCCTCTTGTCCATTGCAGCCCATTATGATTGGGAGATCTGGCAAATGGACGTCAAGACCGCATTCCTCAACGGGGATTTGAAAGAAGACATATACATGTCTCAGCCTCCAGGCTTTGTCGCAAAAGGTCAGGAAAGTCTGGTGTGCAAGTTGCAAAGGTCCATTTATGGACTGAAGCAAGCATCCAGAAGTTAGAACATGCGTTTTGATCAGGCTATCCAGTCTTATGGATTTGAGCAGAACGTGGATGAACCATGTGTTTATAAAAGGAGCGATAAGACTGCAGTAGTTTTTCTAGTGCTTTACGTAGACGATATCCTGCTCATTAGAAACGATGTTGGAACATTGTCTACAGTGAAGGTGTGGTTATCCTCTTAATTTGACATGAAAGACCTAGGTGAAGCGAGTTATGTTCTGGGAATCAAGGTAACTCGAGATCGCCAGAACAAGACTCTCTCGCTGTCACAGTCAGCCTACATAGATACTATCTTGGTCAGATTCAGTATGCACAACTCCAAGAAGGGACTGGTTCCTTTCAGACATGGAATGAAATTATCCAAGGATCAGGGTCCTAAGATTCCTGAGGAGAGGGCAGAGATGCAGAAGATACCTTATGCTTCGGCTGTAGGGAGTCTGACGTATGCTATACAGTGCATGAGACCAGATATATGCTATGCAGTAGGCATAATGGGCAGGTATCAGTCAAATCCGGGTCCAGGGCACTGGTCTGCTGTGAAAAGTATATTCAAGTATCTCCGTAGGACGAGAGATTATGAGTTAGTTTATTCTTCACAAGAATTGATGCCGATTGGATATACAAATTCTGACTTTGCGTCAGATCCAGAATCCAGGAGATCGACGTCAGGGTTTGTGTTTTCATTAGGAGGAGGAGCTGTCAGTTGGAGGAGCGTGAAGCAGGGATGCATCGCAGATTCGACGACAGAGGCTGAGTACGTTGCAGCGTGCGAAGCAGCTAAGGAGGCGGTGTGGCTTAAAAAGTTCCTCATGGACTTAGGATGCGTACCGGGAGCTCAAGATCCTATTATCCTTTACTGTGACAATAGTGGAGCGGTAGCACAACCCAAGGAGCCAAGATATCACCCGAACAAAAATACTACATTATCCGGGACTTGCAGAAGCGAGGGGAGGTTGCAGTGACTCAGGTGGCGTCTTCAGATAACATGGCAGACCCTTTCACAAAGGCATTACCGACCAAGGCTTTTGAGAAGCACGTGGATACCATGGGAGTTAAAACTGTTGTTCCCCGCTAGGCCAAGTGGGAGATTGTTATAGCTCATGTGTCCTTAATGTGGATTTTCTGTATTAACATTAATAAATATGACTTTGGTTATTGCTTTAATTAGAATACTACTCTGGTGTATGATAATACTCATATAATAAAAGGACCCTAGGGAACACAGTAGGCCACTGAGGCGCATGGAGGATCCATGCTTGGGAGACCCAGTGGACCAGTTCTGTGTAGACCTAGAACTAGTTCACAGCTTAGGTGATGCCGGTCGTTTCACCAAGAACAAGCTGTTGGCAGGTAGAGGATGTAGTGAAGTCTCCACCACAGGAACGTGGGATTCCCATTCACCTGACCAAGCATGATGATCGTGTTGAACAGGAACCAAGACGATGTACAGTTCAGTGATTCAGACACTGGTGCCTAAACCGTCTTACTACTATAGATAATATATCCTTAACCCTGAGGGACCATGTTCACTGGGCCAACCAGTTGTGTAGTGCTTTGATGTGCCAACGTGTGTGGACCTTCCATAGTCCAATACCACGGTGCGTTGGGTTACCCGGCTGGCGCTTGAGTGACATGTAATCCCTACAGGTTATTCGACGTCCAGTGATGGATGAGTGCGTTTTGATGAGTCAATCTGTCCACACAGTTAACCCAAGCCTGGTGGTTGTTAGTATGACTGACGATGTTCCGGATGCTAGGCATAGCACCGAAAGGTGTGTGGTGTTATAGATGACAAGTCATCAAACCCTAGTCAGATGATCGATCGGGATCTGACGGTGCTTCCCACTGCCCGAGTCGAGTCATGGCACCAGTAATAGGAGGGACTAAGGATTATCGAAGTATAGTAGAGAACAGGGTTACAAGGGAGTAACATAAGTTTAGGATCACTAGAGTTCAACTCGCGTCGCACTCTAGGTGGCTACGCGGGTTAATCGGATTAGGGCTGATTAACGGAACTTTCGGTGTGTCATCGGAACAGTTAATCAGGGATCCGGTTGGAGCTAGAGATCCCGAACCCTGAAGGTTCCACCCTGTCATTGCATATAGGAATTGTTCCCCGACCTAGTTGGATACGTTGGATGTGAAGTAGCGCGATGGAGCGCAAGCCCGGAGCCTAAGAACCTAATTCACATGTGTTATGGGCCGTATGGGTATTTTGGTAAATACTAAAATATGGCTCAGAACACATTGAATATGGATCTTAGAATGAGCAGAATAATTCTAGGAGCTCACAGGCGCTGACGGAACTCGATTTCGAGTAGCGCACCTCACTCAGTCTCTCTTTCAGTTTTCCACTTTTTGTGAAGGACGTTTTCATCCAGGCTTCACGATAGACATTGGAAATCCCTAAAAACAAGCCCCCCCTCATCCTAATCCTATTAGGGCCGGCCCTAGCTTCCTTAAAGCCATGGGAGACCGGCCCTATAAGTAGAATAGGGAGAGGGAGGGCCGGCCCTATGCTCCCTCTCCTCCAAAAAATCCGAACCCCCCTCCTTTGCTCCTCCTTTGTGGTTTCGGCCAAGGAAAAGAGAGGAAGAAGAAGGGAGAAGAAAGAGGAAGGAAGGATAAGGAAGAAAGGAGAAAAAGGAGGAGAAAATCTCGTGGCTCGCCATCGTCTTCGCAACAGATTCCTCCGTCGGCTCGTAATCCTTGCACTCAGAGATGGGATTTCGAGGATTCTTCAATTCGCAAAGGACAAGGTGCTATCCGACAGTTTCCCTTGCGATTCAAGTGCGGTTCTTTATCGTTCCGTCATCTCCGGATCATAGATCCATAAGGTATGATGATTCTAAACACCTAACTAGATGCATGTATGTCTTCCGTAGATCGTAGTATGTCTCTAGGGTGTCCGCACATATGCTAAGGTCATAAATTTGCATGTAGATTGTTTTATAGAATTAATTGTTATGAAACATACACCGTATGATCTTCGGATCTTTCTTTTGCTTCCGCTGCGACTCTGATAAGCGGATCCAATTCCAATAGGAAGTCCCAGTATTACTATTCCTGCTCTCCAACGAGCTCACCGAAAGGCCTTGGCACAGGGTGCGGCAGGGCTAGTTGGAGGGCAGGCGGTGGGTGCAATGCAGGAACCCTGTAGTGATCTAGGGGAGGATATTCGAGACCAAGAGAAGGAAGTAGGTCATCCGGACCCCTTTGCTCAGTTCAAGAAGTTGCCACCCCATCTTGCTAATTTCGCATCTTCTTACCATTCCGAATCTAGCACTTGAGTCTTCTTCCCGAGCCAAAGAATCTTGGCCTAAAGGACACTCTGATAGGGTCACAAGGAGTAAGAGGCCTAGTTAATACAGTCGGGGCACTCACTGCTACTTTTACTCTCTTTTATCTTTGTTAGGTTTGGAAGCCAGACTTGTTTGTTGTTTATTTTCTCACGACTGGAGGCTACCATGTTGGTCTGTATCCTGGTCGTTGAGTTAGCTCTTCGTTATTAGAGTGGCCCTATTTGGTCGTGTGGTATGCTTGCTCACCCAGAGACAAGCCGTGGTCTGTAACTATCTTTGCTTTTTGGTTAATATATTCATTTTTTACCCCTAAAAAAAAAAGGTTGAGATATACAGTTTTGACACAGAGTAAAGCATGCATTCACCCATAAAGTAATTTATCACATAAAGTGTTTAACTGAACTGATCGTGCTATATAGTAATATATGGAAGGAAGTGTCTATTTGTTAGGACACGACCGCCATGATTCATGTAGTTGGTGTCTTCAGTTTAAACTAAAGGATATCACATAAGGCATTACGGGTGCTTTTGTTTTCCGAAAATTTTTTTCGTATGCGCATACTAAAGTTTTTATCGTTTTTGGCCCATTAGAGTTTTATTTTCTTTAAAACAAATGGTTGTTTTTCAAATGTGTTTGTAGGTCCAAGTGAGAGAGTGTTGGGTTAGTCGCTTGCAGCATGAGGATGGCCCGGTACAAACCCACTATGGGCTTTTGGGTTTAAAACCTAATGGGCCTTAACTAAAGTTGTACCCGTTAATGATGTGGTTAAGTGATGAGTCCTAGCACTTAGATCAATCCAGTGGATGGTTAGATTGATTCAAGCTATTAGGGTTTTGGGATGGTGTCCTGGTTTCGTTATAAATAAGATATCTCCCATCTATTAGGTATCTGTCTGATGTCATCTAGTCTCTTGACGGCCAAGAACTAAACCAGAAATATCTCTCCCTCTCCCCCCTTCTCTTCCGATCATGCGACGACGACGGCGTGAGGAGAACGAAGAGGATTTGACTACGTGGAAGACACATCGCATCGAGAAGTCATCTACCTGCGGTTCATCACCCGATTCGTTATGGCCGAAGGTACATGTTGATCTTTGCTTCCGCTATGGGTAGATCCGATCTTCTTGTCAGATCTCATTTGGTTTGATGAGATCTCCCATGATAGAGATTTTCTTACAGACCACCCTTCAAAAAAGAATGTTCTTCATATTTGGAGGCTAATACGGAGGCCTGCTCGCGTTGGAGATGCTCTTGTTCAAAACTAATAATAAAAAAAAATTGCTGCAAACTTATGATAAAAGAAAGTTGCTGCCATGTTAGAGGATCACATAATAGCTGGTTTGAGGATCAGATAATAAAATATTGTTTGAACAATGGCGTATTGTGGGGGCAAGCAAACAAACAAACTCCTTTTTTTTTTTTTTGGTAAGCAAGATGATCTTATATATATAATTCTAGAGAGCCAACAAGAAGAAACACAACGATTTGTTACAATATCCAAAGAAAATTCTGAGCATCCAAAAGTGGGGTAGTGTGCTCCATGTGTCTTAGTTGTCAGGATGTCTGCTACTTGGTTCGCTTCATGATACACATGAGACTCATCCGAACAATGTGAAAGCAATGAAGGCAACCGATGTGTCGATGATGAGGAAGTGCTACTTGTCGCCTGTGTTGATCCATTGAATCCCCGTCGTAGAGTCGACCTCCACACAAACAAACAGCTTGAGGGCATTCATTCATCTCTGCATTGAGGGTATCCACATAATGCACGTAATTCTACGAGTAATGCTATTCGGACAATCTGAGATTGTTTTTTAGATTGTCCAATAGCATCACTCTAATTCTACCAGTCTCTCTTCCCCCTCTAGCTGCATCGCACGAGCTCATCGGCCGGTTGAATTGGACAAAAACCGAGAGGTGGAGTTATCTGCTCATTGGCATGCTCTCCTTACCCCCTCGCCAACAACAGTTCGCCGCATTTACAAAAAAAAAAGCACTTTCGCCGCACAAAAACGAGCAATGGTGATGGGCTGTGCGAGCATTTGTGGTGGTGGCGAGCAACTTGCACTTACGGCTTGTTTGGTTGCCACGGACATAAAAGAGGGGAAAAGTTTAGGCTCCATCTTATATGGGTTTGCCTCCTCTCCAGTGATGATCGTCTTCCTAATCGATCGTTGATGATTTGAGGAGTAACAAGTGACGATATGAAAATCAATGGTCATGGGATGAACCCAAGGGGGATGCTGCCACCCTTGGCATCTGCCTATCACCTGCTGCTATTGTCGGCCGCCGCTACCGACCATTGCCGTCGACAACCACCTTTGTCGACCAACAACCGCTTGCAGATGTCCCATCGGGAACACCTGCAACCACCCTCCCCGGTAGCGGGTGGCCGGTGGTCGACGGGGGTGATGACCGGTGGTGGTCGGTGGTGTGGTAGGCAGAGGTGATTGACAGAGACAATGACTGACGGCAACGAGAGGCAACGACAAGTGGTGAGCAGCAATTGAGCATGGCGGCCCCCCTTTGATTCATGCCATAGCTATTGATAGTGACGGTTGATTTTCGGATCGACCTTTTATCACTCTCTAAATCGTCAACAATCAATAGGGGAGATAATTATCGAAGAGGGATCGAACCATCTTATTTATCATGTAAGGGTTTCGGGATACTTTCCATTCCCAAATCCACCAACCAAGCACATATCCAGTATTTCTTTGACCTTTAAGTTTGGTGTACTCAGCAATTTTGTCATGGGTACAAGTAACACCCTTTTAAAAATCATGACATGTTGCAGGGTAGTGACGGATACATTTATCAGATTGCTTATAATCGAGAGAAATTTCCCTAAATGACCACCTGGTATTCCATATATCCAAAAATGACCACCAGGTTTTCTTATTTCCTATTATGATCACTTACACATGTGAAATCCTATGCACGTGTGTCTTCATTTTTTTTCTTCCAAAAATGCCCATCCCTTTAACCGCTTCCTCTAACTGCACAAAGATATCTTTTATCCCTTTCGTTGCCGTTTTCCTTGCCATCACCGGTGAACATTCCGGCCGGACCCCTTCAATCGAAGAAAATCGACGGAAATCACACCGGCACCATGCCGGAGCGATGCTAGAACCCGTTTTCCCCAAGTGTTTCTTCGTTGGCGATCGGATCTCGTGAAGAACCGTCGCACGGTTGAAATCGTTGGTGATCGGATCTCATTGGCGATTGAGGCACGCCGGAATACAACCTAAATCCCACCGGAACTGCCATTGCTAGAGGAAGGAAGAACACCCACTGCTGCAATCGACTGAAATAGAGGTAAAAACCCAAAAAAATAAAGCCCTAGATATTGTAGAAATTTGATTCTGTACAGGTTATCTAGGCGTAAAGTTTTTGCGCTTATTTGCGCTTAACAGTTTCAGTATTATGTACAGGAAATCGTTGGCGATCGGATCTCTTTAGCGATTGAGGCACGCCGGAATACAACCTAAATCCTACCGGAACACCCACTGTTGCAATCGACTGAAATAGAGGTAAAAACCCAAAAAAATAAAGCCCTAGATATTGTAGAAATTTAATTATGTACAGGTTATCTAGGCGTAAAGTTTTTGCGCTTATTTGCGCTTAGCAGTTTCTGTATTATGTACAGGTTGTCTAGGCGTAAAGTTTTTGTGTTTATTTACGTTTAGCAGTTTCTATAGTATGTACAGGTAGTTTAGGCGTAAAGTTTTGCGTTTATATGCGCTTAACAGTTTCTATATGATGTGCATATTGTTTTAGACGTAAATATTAATAAATTTTAGCACTTGTTTTATTGACAGGTTGTTTTAAGCGCAAATCCGCGCTCAGTATTATTTGTATGTTTTAGGTGTAAATTTTCTGCATATTTGTTTAGGCGCTCATCTGTGCTTATGTACGCTATCTACACTTGGAAGTTTATGTATTATGTACAGGTTGTCTAGGCGTAAAGTTTTTGCGCTTATTTGCGCTTAGCAGTTTCTGTATTAGGTATATGTTGTCTGTCTAGAAGTAAAGTTTCTGCGTTTATTTACGTTTAGCAATGTACATGTTCTTTAGGCATAAACCTGCTGCGTTTATATGCTTTTACCATATTCAATAAACTTAAACTAACTTAGGTGAGATAATTTCTATCCAGATTTTTGGCTGCACTTCAGTTAGATGTCTCCGATGACAAGATCACAAAATAGTCGGACTCCATCTAAACAGAAAAAAGAAGGAAAAGGCAAAAAGAGGCCTCCATCTTCAGAAAAAGGTAAAGCTAAGAAAAAGAAGAAAATTGGAAAAGGATCTGGCTTGGTCGATCAAATCCCGGTTGCTAGAAATACAATTTTTTATATTAGCGAGATTAAGAAAGAATTTCAACGACGGGATCGAGAGACTCAGTCCACAACCTACATGGACCAAATAAGAAGCCCATGCTTTGGGTTTGTGTTTGACATCCATTGCACATCTAGAACTATGTTTTTGCCTGGCCTCGCACATTTTTTGTTTAAATGCCATAAGAGTGGCTTGAAGTTCATAATCAAAGACCGAGAGTGCTTTATGACACCTTTAGAGTTCACTCAGATTCTCGGTCTAAGATATAGTCATCTGGCCCCTGATCCGATAATATCTGATGATGGAATGGTGGCCAATTGAAAGAGATCTATTTTCAAGATACGAATGTAACCCAAGATAGTTTATGGAAGAATATTCAAAAGTGTCAAGTCATGAATGACGCAATTAAGATGGCATTGGTTCTGATACTTGATAGCTACTTCTTGGGATCCCACAAAATTAGCGGGGTCCAAAATAAGTATCTTCTACTGGCTCAGGACTTAGAAGGATTCAATCGATACCCATGGGGTAACTTGGTTTATAATACTTTAAAAGCCGGCTTGGAAGGAGCTATCAAAGAGGGAAAGAATCCGGAGAAATATAACATCACAGGATGCTCCTATGCTCTACAGGTATTCATTCCCAACATATCTATATAATTTTTTTCTTTATTTATTTTTATTATTTATTTGGTTTCTATTCATTCTTACTTTTGATAGGCTTGGGCTTGCGAGCGCATGCCCCACTTGGGCCACTATGTTGCTAAAATAAGCTTGAAAGACAAGTTTCCGAGAATCCTAAAATGATTCGTCTTCAAGAAAGGTTTGACCTACATCAATATCAAACATGAGATTGAGAAAGATGAAGTAAGTTAAATTTCTCAATGACATTCTTATATTCATATTCATTTTAGTTTGAACTTAATATATTTATCTTTTTTTATATTGTAGTGTCTACTTTTGGAAAGTCTTGCTCCAACCGAACATGAGATGAGTTTGGAATTTCTACAACCATTTTTAGAGAAGGAAGGTATCAAGGGTAGCAATTTTTTTAAGGAAGGAGGGCAAAAGGGAGACAGTTTATTGGAGAAGGAAGATGAACAAAAGAATGATGAAAGTAATGGTATTTGCTCAACATTTTTTAAGCCAGCACAAGAAGTCAATCCCATACCCAACGTGGGAGTACCTCCACCATCTAAAAGGTTTAATTTGGAAAAAATAGTAGAGGCACATGTTCATAGAATTATCTCTCCAATTGAGAGAAAATATGAGAAAATAATTGTCTCACTAAAAGAGAATTATGATACAAAAATAAAGTCATTGGAGGATCAAATTTTGGAGTTGAAGATGAGACCATCTACGCAATCATCCCAGCAAGAAGTGACTCCGCCTCCAGAGCATCAAGATATGAGCATGGTATTTTAAAATACTTACGCACTCTATTCTTATTTGTTAGTTAATTATTCGATCTGTTACTATCTTCATTTCATTTCTATCTGTTACTATCTATTTGTTGCACTCTATTTATTGCATGATATTTTGTTGCTATTATAATAGGCTATCACTCCCTACAAACCCACAATTATCAAGTCTTTGCACAAGGAGGAGGAAGAAGTAGAACAAGAGGGGATAAACTCTACATATGATTTGAATGATGATACGATGGTCATGACTGAGTTCAAACAGAACCGTATAATTGTATGATTATAACTATAAAAAATGTCAATTATTAGAAATCGTTAATAGTTTATAAACTCTTACGTGTTGTTTTATGTTGCACTTGGCATATGCAGAGTGAAGGGGCCCATAAGGAGGAAGATGATGATGTCTATATTATGCTATCATCCCAAGAACCAACCGACATAACTTCAATGGAGCAACAACGACAACCTAAAGAAAATGTATGATTTAAATAAGATTTTAAAATATATTATTTCTAATATAGATTATAGTTATAAGATGATTTATAATTGTTATTCATTAAATTTTCTGTCAATCATAATGTGATGTTTGTATATAGATTGTGAAAAAATATGTGTCTAAGCGTGAAAGAAAACCCGGGCCCCATGTCTCATCCCCATACACGGATCCTTTCAAGAAAAAGCTTTCTAGACGATATTATGCCGAACCATCACATCAATCAGTGGGTGTGAAAGGCTTGAAAAGACTCTCGGATAGTGAGAGGCAAGAGATTTTGGCTTTTATGGATAACAATAGCAATCAATTGTAGGTTTAAAATATATGATTTTCAATGCTAATCGTTCTATTAAACTATATATAAAATATGTACTTTGTATTGCAGACCCTTTAGTAATCTTGATGGAGTTTTAATTACTCCATCAATTATCTTGGAGATATATGACAGCAGAGGATGGTTAGCGAGCGATGTAAGTTATGGCATTACTTTTAAATTTTTCTTATTAGCATATTTATATTTGAAAGAAATTTAACATAAAATTTATCATATGCAGCACGTTGATGCATATTGTACCTTACTTGAGAAGCGAATGCTGACACTTCGTGATCCGAACCAGCCGAATAAGTTTAACATTGCCATCGCCAAATCATTTTTCTGGGTATTTTTCTTCAAGAATAAATTTTTTCTTTCATTTATGTCCATTACATCATATGTTTATTTCATTAACAAATGGTTCTTGTTATGAGCAGCCTTTAGTTCAAATTGTGTATATCCAACTCCAAACTTTTATGAAAAGTGATAAGATTCAAGGTCTTACTTTGCCCAATATTGGAAAATTATTTTATGAATCTGGCTTAATGAATGAGAACCTTCTTGCCTACTTAAAAAAGTCGGATAACCGGATTACAGATTTTGGGACGGGAAGACCTATACCAATGTGGGATTGTCATTTTGTTGTCATCCCGGTCAACTATGATAATATGCATTGGTGGTTGGCAATCCTACACAATGAGTCACGGACATTAGCTGTAGTTGATTCATTCTACACTAAGCCACTCGAGATGTATGCAGAAAAGATAAATAAATTTCTATACCTCATGCCCTTGATATTTTATACTTTGGGAGATAAATATGCTATTAACAAAGAGTGGAAGATGTCATTGGGCAATCAAAATCTTCCAAAGCAAACAAACTCGTGAGTAACTTGCTAGAGTTAATAATTCTATCGTAATTATTTTATGATTCAGTTAATTAGTAATAAATACTCTTTGTAGGTATGATTGTGGCGTGTTTATAATGGCTTATGCAAATTATGCTACATGCAATCGTTCCATTGATTTTAATCAGGTTTGTTTTCAAATGTTTATAAATTTAATAGTACCAATTATCCTATATATATTCATTATAATGTTCATATCTAACCCATTGTGTATAAATGCAGCAAGATATGTCGGTGTTTAGAAGACGAATCGCATATCAATTGATGAAAGGAGAGGTCGAATTAATTTAACTGAAGTCGATGTTCGTTTCATATTTGGGTGATAGAGATTGATGATTTTTAGGGGCATGAAGATATGACATTTGATTGTAATCTTTTTTGGTTAATATTTTGGTGGGAGGACATGACAGTTGGATGTAATATCTTTTAGATTAGTGTCTTGGTGGAAGGAGGAAATGATAGTTGTATGTAATATTTTTTGGATTAGTGGTGGAAGGACATGACAGTTTTATGTTTTTTTTTTGGATTAGTGTCTTGGTGGATGAAGAAATTTTTTGTATGTTATCTTGTATGAATAAAAAATTATCATGTATGTTCCTTCTACAAAAAGGAGTTGAATATTCTGTGTGTTTTCTCTGTGTTAACTCTGTGTGTACCTGCATCTATTCTGTGCATAAAATCTTATATACTTCTGTTATTATACGTGTACCTGTGTCTATCATGCGCATAGAGACTTCTGTTACTTCTGCTGTTGTTAGAGACTTCTGCGTGTACCTGCGTCTATCTTGGGTATAGATACTTCTGTTGTTTCTGCTGCTGTATAGAATAGTTAAACGCATATGTGTGTTTTCTCTGCGTCTATCATGCGCATAGAGACTTCTGTTACTTCTGCTGTTGTTAGAGACTTCTGCGTGTACCTACGTCTATCTTGCGCATAGATACTTCTGTTGTTTCTGCTGCTGTGTAGAATAGTTAAACGCATATGTGTGTTTTCTCTGCGTCTATCATGCGCATAGAGACTTCTGTTACTTCTGCTGTTGTTAGAGACTTCTGCGTGTACCTATGTCTGTCTTGTGCATAGATACTTCTGTTGTTTCTGCTGCTGTGTAGAATAGTTAAACGCATATGTGTGTTTTCTCTGCGTCTATCATGCGCATAGAGACTTCTGTTACTTCTGCTGTTGTTAGAGACTTCTGCGTGTACCTACGTCTATCTTGCGCATAGATACTTCTGTTGTTTCTGCTGCTGTGTAGAATAGTTAAACACATATGTGTGTTTTCTCTGCGTCTATCATGCGCATAGAGACTTCTGTTACTTCTGTTGTTGTTAGAGACTTCTGTGTGTACCTATGTCTATCTTGCGCATAGATACTTCTGTTGTTTCTGCTGCTGTGTAGAATAGTTAAACGTATATGTGTGTTTTCGCACTTTACAGTGAAAAATTATATATCATTTCCTAACAAAAATATGCAACAATATATTACAAAAGAAACCAAATATTACACAACCATTTCAAAAAAAGAAAAGCTATCACTAGACTTTTTGAATTGGTTGCTTGCAAGCTCTTCTATTATGCCCAGTCTTCTTATATCTTCCGCACTTTACAGTCTTACGTTCTTCCCCCTGTGATAGAATCCGTTTTTTCTTTGGTCTTCCTGCTGGATTTCTACCTAAAGGTGGTCCTAATTTTTCAGTTTGAAGATTGTCTGCTAGAGTTTCCCATTGCATCTTGTCAGCTACTGGGTAGATTGATTCTTCATATGTCAATTTGTAGTTCTCAGCCGAGTAGTAGTGTGCACAATATTCATAAAGATCCATATTATAATTAGCAATTCCACGTAAAGCATGTGAACATGGCATTGCCATCACATCAAACTTACGACATGTACACCTTCTACGGCTTAATGTAATTTGATCCTCATATCCTGAAGATCTAATCATGAATTCATCATGATTAATCGGATGACAAGTCATATTACGAGCCAATTCCATTTCTTTGCTTAACATTTTCTCGGCCCAATTTGTTAGCCTTGTGGTCAATGTTGTTGCCATATTTCTCCGCTTGTACCACATCCTTTGAAGTTTTAAACGAAATCCGTCAGCAATCATCGTGATGGGATCTTCTCTGAGCTCTTTCAGGATGTTATTATAGCTTTCAGAACTATTTGTGGTGATTATGTTATACCTTCTTTTAGGAAAGTACACCGTAGTCCATCTTTCTTTCTCTATGTCATTTAGCCATCTATAAGCATCAATATTCATCCTTTTAATTGTTTCCATTAACAAATGAAATTTTGTCGGTCGTGTTGCTTTAGCGGCCGTGTAATAATATGAATATAACTCTTTCTGCTTGAATGTGGCAAACATATTTTGTGCTATGTGAAAAACACAATACGCATGATATGCATGGGGGAATACTTGAGGAACTTGCTGTAATAAAGCCTTGTGTCGATCCGATACGATCACTAATCTCTCAATAGGACCCAAGGCATCACGCAATTCTGTCAAAAACCATCTCCAACTGTAGCTATTCTCAGACTCTCCAACACCCATAGCAATAGAAAAAATATGATTATCACCATCTAACGTTGTCGCAAGAAATAAAATGCCCTTATACTTTCCCTTCAGTTGTGTCCCATCAACAGAAATTACTGGTCTTAAAGTCTGTCTTTGGAAGCTTCTTAAGCAGGGACCGAGAGCTATAAAAAAACGTTTGAATCTTCCTTCTGTGCATAAGATCTTGGTAATGGTTCCTGGATTCTTTTTCTTAAGCTCGTGGCAATATACTGGAAGTATGGCATATGAGTCCTCATATGTCCCTTTTAATTCTCTTATTGCTCTTTCCTTTGCCCTCCATGCTTTTTTGTAACTAATAATCACGCCAAACTCCTTTTGTGCATCACATATAATAGCCTTCGGAGCATATGCAACATGTGCTTCTAACTTATGTTTTACAAACTCACTGATTAAATGACTTTTTGCTTGACAATGATTCTCACCACGTTTTCCAAAAGAACAACTATGCTGATTGTATAAGGAAGTAATCTTGAACACATCAGTACTCTTCTGTCGAGATGCATGTAATCTTCATCTACACTTATCAGCTTTGCATTTGATAGTATATCTTGTAGTCGTGGACTTGAAAACTTTATATTCAAAGTTTGAATATAGTGCAAATTTGCTCAACATATTTATCATGGTTCCCTTGTCCTTAAACATCTGATAGAGGTGCACTTCATGATAATTATCTCTGACTTCTATCTCAGTCGGAAATTCATTGTATACATAAGTATCATCATATCCTTCTGTTGGATCAGGTATTGCCAATGGTTCAGTTATCACCAATTTTAATTCTGCGTGTTTGTTCGTTTCTAACCAACTAGAATTTTCATTATAATCGACTGCTGGACACATTGGTGTTGAATCAATTGTGGAAGTCCTGAAAATTAGAAACAAAAATATGAGTTGTTAAAGAATTGAAATAAATTTATTCACATTATGAATTACTCAAAGTATAAATAAATACATTCATACCTAAAGGTAGATGAAGGCTTTGGAGCTTTAGCCTTTGATTGATATTTAGGCATCGAAGTAGTTGTGAAAGTCCTGCAAAAGATAATAACAAACTTAATAAATGGAACAACATATATGAATTGAGGATTCCAATATAATCAATACATTCATACCGAAGACGGATGATGAAGATATTTGATTCTTCTGGGTGTGAGTAAGCATGTTTATATGCTTCGAATATACCTCAAGAGAGTCAACGGTATTCTTCATGGATATCACTTTCTCATCATTATAGTAAAAAGGATCTTTCGGATGTAGAAATGCAGGATCGGTAGATCTATCTTTTGTTATGTTATCTCCAAGAGGGTTCTTCGAATGTAGAAATATAGGATCAATAGAGCTATCCATGAATGATTTTAGTACACCGCAACCATCATCAATAGGATCGACGTTTAGATCTATTTCCCTTTTGCTAGAGAAACCACCAACACTTAAAGTGATTGGATCATGTCTGCCATATACACTAGGAGAAAACCTTCAAATACATGGATACATTTATTATAATAGTGAATATATTTACAAAAGAACAATAATATATTTAAAACATGACATAATAATTAATCATACCTTCTGTCGTCCATGTCAATGTCTGACATAGGAGGGTCCTGTGCAAGTTCATTTTCCTTGATATTTATCTCAACATCTAGACTGTACGGTACAAAGTCTACGTCTTGTTCTGAGAATACTTCTGAATCTTGCACCATAATAACTGGTGGAGTGACAAAATGACGATCACGAGTACATTTGGAGGAATTTATAATCGTCGGGTCTAGTTTCCTCTTACAAATGGGTGGTGATTTAAAAAGGGGTGGTAGTGTAGGGGTAGATATTTTTGGCACCCTAGTTATCAACAATGGGATACTTCTATTAATATTACGAACGTTATGGGCAATGAACACGGCAACGTCTTCATCATCTTGAATCTGTATAGGAGGACATGGAATTGTACTTGGATATAATACTTTAATGGTGATATCGTAGTCTTTGACAATGTCATTAGTAATATGATATATTTTGTCAATAAGTTGGTCATAAGTGGTGGACAGATTCAAACGAAAGGCTTTAGGTATTCCTCCATTGTACTCATAGACACGATTTATGCACATAAATTCTCCATCATAAATGCATAATATAGGTAGCAATTCCATGCCTTATTATAAATAAAAGAAACTGCACAAACAAAAACAAATATACCACAATTAGATATATAAAACAAGTGCTAAAATTTATTAATATTTACGCCTAAAACAATATGCACATAATATAGAAACTGTTAAGTGCATATAGACGCAAAACTTTACACCTAAACTACCTGTACATAATATAGAAACTGCTAAACGTAAATAAGCGCAAAAACTTTACGCCTAGACAACCTGTACATAATACAGAAACTGCTAAGCGCAAATAAGCGCAAAAACTTTACGCCTAGATAAGCTGTACAGAAACAAATTTCTACAATATCTAGGGCTTCATTTTTTTGGGTTTTTACCTCTATTTCAGTCGATTGCAACAATGGGTGTTCTTCCTTCCTCTAGCAATGGCAGTTCCGGTGGGATTTAGGTTGTATTCCAGCGTGCCTCATTCGCCAACGAGATCCGATCGCCAACGATTTCTTCCGTGCGACGGTTCTTCACGAGATCCGATCGCCAACAAAGAAGAAAACAGGTTCTAGCATCACTCCGGCATGGTTCCGGTGTGATTCCCGTCGATTTTCTTCGATTGAAGGGGTCCGGCCGGAATGTTCACCGGTGATGGCAAGGAAAACGGCAACGAAAGGGTTAAAAGATGGCTTTGATGCAGTTAGAGGAAGCGGTTAAAGGGATGGGCATTTTTGGAAGAAAAAAAATGAAGACACACGTGCATAGAATTTCACATGTGTAAGTGATCATAATAGGAAATAAGAAAACCTGGTGGTCATTTTTGGATATATGGAATACCAGGTGGTCATTTAGGGAAATTTCTCTATAATCGAGGTTGACGAATGGACGTGAAGGCATGAAGAGAGAGACAGAGGAGAGAGAGAGAGAGAGAGAGAGAGAGAGAAAAAGAAAAGAGAGAGAGAGAGAGAGAAAGAGAGAGAGAAAAGGGTTGGGGGGAGGGGGCGGCGGGAAAGTATCCAAAGCAATCGTTGGTCATGGTTGTTTACGCCATTTGTGGTCCAACAGACAAAGAAAGTGACACTTAACTATTATAGTATAATATGACACCAGGATACGTTTTTTTTTTGGGTTATTTTGACTTTGCCTCCCAAATTTTGTCTTGAATTAGACTTTACCCCTCACGTTTTCATTAATTAGACTTTACCCCCCAAAACTAATTTCCGTCAGCTCACCATCTAAGAGAAAGGCTGAGCTGACGGAAAAGAAATACAGTTTTGGGGTGTGAGTTGACGGAACAGTTAGTTTTGGAGGGTAAAGTCTAATTATTGAAAGTTGGGGGGTAAAGTCTAATTTAAGGTAAAATTTGGGGGCAAAGTCAAAATAACCCTTTTTTTTTTTCTAAGACCTAAAAAAAAAAAACTGGTGTTGTAGCTAAGGTCATGTAGCTGATTCGTAAGTTGTGTCTATCAAAAAAAAAAAAAAAAAAACTATTCAAGTATTAAAACAAGGCCTTAAATATGAAGGATGATTATGATTGTGTTTATCTTGTTGTGATGCAAGATTTTAAATTTTGTCAATCAACATATTATGATAGTCGTGTTTTCGTTAATCAGGAAGAATGTATATGTGGGCATCGAAATTAGCCCACGAATAAAACCCAGATCACGTGCAACGGTCCGCACACAAAGTCATGTCCCGCAAAGAAAAAGGACCAAACCCGACTCGGACTCGGATGGACACTAGTGGATCCACACTGTGGGGGGTTCTGAATCGAACCGGACGGTTCGGGTGGCGAGCACAATCCAACAAGCCAAATAAAACAGACCGGGAATTACGTGGAAAACCCCTTCTCAACGACGAAGGGAAAAAAACCACGGGTGGGGCAAGAATGCACTAAGACTAATCTTTCAGTTACAATCTCTCACCTTAACCCCAATTACATACCCTGAGGACCGGTCTCCCAAACTACCGACCTCTGTAATTTCACTCCGACTACCGACCGCTGCAGGCAGCGTCTGTCTGCAGGTCGCTTGAAAGCAGTGTCTGGCTGCCGATCGCTGCAGACAGTGTCTGACTACCGGTCGCGTGCAGACAGTATCTGTCTGCCGACCGACCTCCACAAACAGTCTCTGGCTACCGATCGCTGCAGACAGTGTCTGACTACCGGTCGCGTGCAGACAGTATCTGTCTGCCGACCGATCTCCGCAGACAGTCTCTGGCTACCGACCGACTGACCTCCGCAGCTTCGTAAATTCCAGGACGAAACGGGCAGCGTCTCCTCCAGAATTCTTCCTCCTTCTCGCTGAAGGGGTAGGTCCCCTTTTATAGTGACGGGGCAACGGTTACACTCCGCGAAAATCAGGCGAGTGACGTGTCCCCGCCATGAGCTCAACCGCCGCGGTGATGTGGCGCGCGGTTGACACCTGGTCACGTTGGGCCGGAAATCGCGGAGCGTCGTCAGCACCGCGAGATCTCCGGGTTCGACTGTTGCTTCATACTTCGGCTCGTTGCATGTCCCATCGAGAGAGAGAGGGGTTGTTGCCTGGCCGACCCCCTTTTGTCTGGATACATGCCGACCGAGAGCCGCAGGGGGGGGTGCTGCCTCCCCCCTGGATACATGCCGACCGACCCCCATGGGGGGGGGGGTGCTGCCTCCCCCTTGGATACATGCCGACCGACACCCCATAGGGGGGGTGCTGCCTCCCCCCTGGATAAATGCCGACCGACCCCCATGGGGGGGGTGCTGCCTCCCCCTTGGATACATGCCGACCGACCCCCCATGGGGGGGGGGGTGCTGCCTCCCCCTTGGATACATGCTGACCGACCCACATGGGGGGGGGTGCTGCCTCCCCCTTGGATACATGCCGATCGACCCCCATGGGGGGGGGGTGCTGCCTCCCCCTTGGATACATGCCGACCGACCCACATGGGGGGGGTGCTGCCTCCCCCTTGGATACATGCCGACCGACACCCATGGGGGGGGGTGCTGCCTCCCCCTTGGATACATGCCGATCGATCGGCCCCAAAAAAGGAGTGGTACACACAATACCCCCTCCTGACCGGACGGTCTTCGATCCCGCCCGGTCAGGATCACTTTGCCTCGATTTGCGTGTCAGTCTCGGTTTGCGTATCCGTTTCGACATGAGTGCTCGTCTCGGTTTGCGCATGCCGCCTCGATATGCGTGCCCATCTCGGTTCTTCGGGCATCATCGACGTCCTCCGGTAGTATCCCATTAAGTAGGTACTTCTTTATGTTGCTTATCCAGTCAGCTCTGACCGCAATAGTATGGACCACCTCAATGTCTTATGTCCTCCTCGTCAGGCAACTATCTTCCTTGGGGCCGACTGTTCGGGGGTCAGCTTGCACCTCGATGAAGACTCTTTTCTCTCTGTATTCTCCGAGTACCGATGCTAGATTAGCAAGGGCATCCGCCTGCTTGTTTTCCGTTCTGGGGAACTAGTGAAAGCTTATGTTTTCGAACTTGGCGATCAACTCCCGGGCTAGCTTCAGGTAAGCTTGCATTCTGGCGTCGCGGGCTTCGTACCTACCGGTAATCTGATTGATTACCAGTTGGGAGTCACCTTAGACCTGTAGGCTGGTCACCCCCAGCACTGTCACCATCTCCAGTCCTATCAGCATCGCCTCGTACTCAATTTTGTTGTTCGTCGTCGGGAAAAGTAGCCGCACTGACTTTTCGAGCTTTGTGTGGTCGGGGGTTACTAGGACTACCCCCACACCACTCTCGACTGCGCACGACGAGCCATCCACGAACAATCTCCAGCCTTTTCCTTCGTCCTCCTGTCCTGCTGCCACACCGACTCCCACGGGTTGACCGGCAGCAACCGACAGGTCTTCTAACGTCTCTGGCACCGGTGCAGTGTCTTCAGCCGAGAAATCGCTGAGGATGTTCGCAAGTGCTTGGCCGGTCTTGCCCTTTGCAGGGTCCTATCGACCGGTCGGCCAAGTGGTAGAACTCGCTCGGAGTGTTATATACCACTTGATTTAGATTGGTTGACCGGTCGTACCCCGGCGGGGTCTGTCGACCGATCTTTCCAGGTGTTCACCGGCCGGTCTCGCCCTTCGCAGGGACCTGTCGACCGGTCGGCCAAGTGGTAGAACTCGCTCGGAGTGTTATGTACCACTTGGTTTAGGTTGGTTGACCGGTCGTACCCCGGCGGGGTCTGTCGACCGATATTCCCAGGTGTTCACCGGCCGGTCTCGCCCTTCGCAGGGACCTGTCGACCGGTCGGCCAAGTGGTGGAACTCGCTCGGAGTGTTATGTACCACTTGGTTTAGGTTGGTTGACCGGTCGTACCCCGGCGGGGTCTGTCGACCGATCTTCCCAGGTGTTCACCGGCCGGTCTCGCCCTTCGTAGGGTCCTGTCGACCGGTCAGCCAAGTGGTAGAACTCGCTCGGAGTGTTTATGTACCACTTGGTTTAGGTTGGTTGACCGGTCGTACTCCGGCGGGGTCTGTCGACCGATCTTCCCAGGTGTTTACCGGCCGGTTTCGCCCTTCGCAGGGTCCTGTCGACCAGTCGGCCAAGTGGTAGAACTCGCTCGGAGTGTTATGTACAACTTGGTTTAGGTTGCCTCAGTTAGCCATTATTCTCACTCATGAACAAGAACGCTGAGCAGGTGCATTTTTATTGAATAGATCCGACGTTACAAAACTGTCAGTTCTTTACGTTCAACTGACAGGTCAGTCTTCATCAGGTCCCCCGACACTGTCGGTTCTTTACGTTCCACTGACAGGTCGGTCTTCAGCAGGTCCTCCGACTCTGTCAGCTCTTTACATTCAGCTGAAAGGTCGGTCTTCAGCAGGTCCTCCGACTCTGTCAGCTCTTTACATTCAGCTGACAGGTCGGTCTTCAGCAGGTCCTCCAACTCTGTCAGCTCTTTACATTCAGCTGACAAGTCGGTCCTCAGTAGGTCCCCCGACACTGTCAGCTCTTGGAGTTCAGCTGACAGGTCGGTCTTCCGAAGGGCTTGGCTTCCTCGCGCTCCTACGCTTGACCGGACCGAGGTCCGTTGGAACGTTGGAGCTTCTTGACTCCGCTTCGCAGTCCAGAGGTTGAGGATGCCCAACTCAGTGCCGCCTTCACCTGACTCTCCTCCTTCGATTTGGCATATCGTCTTCAGATGGATGGCACTGAGCTCGCACTTGGCTGCCGAGGACTGGTCACCTCGAATGCTCATCACACCCTTGTCGGTCCAAAACTTCACTACCTGGTGGGCCGACGAGGGGACCGCATCCAAGTGGTGGAGCCACGGTCTTCCGAGGATGATGTTGTACGCCGAGTGAGCTTCGATCATAATGAACCGGGTAAGATTAGTGAGATGCCCTGTTATGATCGGGAGGGTGATCTCACCAACCACCCTTGCAGCCTCCCCCGTGAAGCCCGTTATCGTCGACGACGACTCGGTCATCTGTCCGCGATCTAGCTGCATGGCGTCGAAGGCGCTGAGGAAGAGCACATCTACCGAACTTCCGACGTCGACCAGAATTCTCTTCACAAGACAATTGGCTATCTGGAGCCGTATGACCAGGGGATGGTTGTGAGGCCTCTCTATTCCGACCAGATCAGCCGTCGAAAATTGTACTGCATGGTCGAGTACCACATGGTGGATTTGCCTTGTTTGTTCAATACGTCGCACCTGTCGGTCGACGGCATTTGATGACGGTACCGGGCTATAGTACCCGTAGACTGCATCTACCTCTCGGAGCTGACGCCTTTCTGGCGGAGGACCCGGTAAGCGTTGTGCCGTCGCTCCACGCTGGACTTCTCCCACAGCCTTAGTTTCCTTACGTTGAGGGAGGTCAATGAAGCAGCCAATATGGCCGGTCTCAATGAGATCCTCGATATGATGTTTGAGCGCCCGACATTGCAGGGTAGTGTGGCCTTGGCTCTGGTGGTACTCGCAGTATCTTGATGCATCTCTGGCTCCCCTCTCTCCGAGTTCAAGCGGTTGCGCCCACTTGAAGTACGGTTCACCTTCGATGGCTTCCAGGATCTGGTCTATGGGGGCGTTCAGTACTGTGAACTCCCTGTTCCACTGTGGCCTCACTGGCCTGTCTTGCCTTTGCCGCTTCGCGTCGTGCCTCGTCGCCTCGCCCTGTTGCTTGTTGACGTTCTTCACGGCAGCTGGTTTGGCGTAGCCTTGGTGCGGGACCCCGGTTTCCACCGCCTTCCTCTTGCGGTCCGCGTCTTCGATCTTGATGTACTTCTCGATGCGCCGCGACAGCTCGTCGATCGTCTCCGGGGTTCGCTTGATGAGCGACACGTTGACGAGCTGGGCAGGCTGAATGGCGTTCTTGAAGGCCGTGATCACCATGCGATCCTGCCCGTCTGCGTCCGCCAAGCTCAGGTACTCGGACCTGAACCTATGGTAGAATTGTCGGAGCGTCTCCTTCTGGGTCATACTCATCCCGAAGAGTGACTCCAGAGTCATCAGCTCCCGGCGATTACATCGGTACTGGTCGATGAACCGCGTGCTCAGCTCCGAGAAGGAGGAGATGGACGAGGGCCTAAGCTTGTGGAACCATTCGAGGGGGGTTCCCGACAAGCTGTTGGCGAAGGTCCGGCAGAGGATATGATCATCCTTATACGGGACCAGAGCATCCCGGAAAGCCAGTACATGCTCCACCGGGTCTTTCGATCCGTCAAACTTGGGAAGGCGTGGAGGATTCCATCCTCAAGGGAATGGCTCCCGGAGTAGCTTCTCGACAAGCGGCGATCGTGCGGCTCCTCGGATGGCGACTTCCTCCAACCGGTCGGGAGCTCGGACCCCCGGTCGGTCTCGCTGGATCTCCTCTCGCTCCCCGAGTCGCTCCGACGCATGTACCCGAATACGTTCGTGTATGCTCCTCCGATCAGTAGTATGAGCCGGCTGCCGACTGGCTGGCGTCATCCGAGTGTGATGACTATCACTCGGTTGACGATGATGTTCGCCGTCACGCTTTGGGTGATGAACTTGTGCCGAGTCCGTCTTCGAGTGATGCTTGGAGGCAGGCGGCTGTCGGGGGTGTGCCCCGAGCCGGGACCAGACATCCGAGCATTCTGACGCCGCTCGAGCGTGTTTATTTCTTTCCGCAGGCTCTGGGCTACTCGAGTCTCGCCCATCGGGATTCGCACTTTGGACCTCCACCGAGCGATTAACCCTGACCTCCACCTGAGGCACTGGTTGCGGCTGCATTTGCACTGGTGGGGCAGCTTGAGTGGGGAGGCTCTGTCCCGCTTGGGCCAACATGCCCTGGTTGAGTAGACCACCCGTCGGTGCGGCCCGCACGAAGTCACGCAACTCCTCGTAGTTGCGCTGCATCGTTTGAAGCTGGGTGGTGAGAGCTTGTTGGGTCATCATCATTGTGGCCAGAAAAGCCTCCGACAGACCCCCGGCTAGTGGAGCCAGGGTTGCTATCGGAGCTTGACTGGAGTCCCCGACCCCCAGTATGGGATTCACCAGCGGGACTGCGTGCTCCGTGTCCGCTGATGGTTGAACAAGACGCCCGACGTCATTAGCATCTCCGAGTGGTGCGGCTTCGGACGGGAGCTGCAACGTCGAGCGGGTACGATACGGTCCACCGGCCATCGTTCTTCAACCGTGTGGTCGTGGACTGCTGGTTGCAGGTAGCCTCAGACTGGTCGACACCCACGGGTCAACAGTCGAAAGCTCTAGTAGGAAGTCTCGTAGACTATCCCACAGACGGCGCCAAGATTGTGGGGGGTTCTGAATCGAACCGGACGGTTCGGGTGGCGAGCACAATCCAACAAGCCAAATAAAACAGACCGGGAATTACGTGGAAAACCCCTTCTCAACGACGAAGGGGAAAAAACCACGGGTGGGGCGAGAATGCACTAAGACTAATCTTTCAGTTACAATCTCTCACTTTAACCCCAATTACATACCCTGAGGACCGGTCTCCCAAACTACCGACCTCTGCAATTTCACTCCGACTACCGACCGCTGCAGGCAGCGTCTGTCTGCAGGTCGCTTGCAAGCAGTGTCTGGCTGCCGATCGCTGCAGACAGTGTCTGACTACCGGTCGCGTGCAGACAGTATCTGTCTGCCGACCGACCTTCGCAGACAGTCTCTGGCTACCGATCGCTGCAGACAGTGTCTGACTACCGGTCGCGTGCAGACGGTATCTGTCTGCCAACCGATCTCCGCAGACAGTCTCTGGCTACCGACCGACTGACCTCCGCAGCTCCGCAAATTCCGGGACGAAACGGGCAGCGTCTCCTCCAGAATTCTTCCTCCTTCTCGCTGAAGGGGTAGGTTCCCTTTTATAGTGACGGGGCGACGGTTACACTCCGCGAAAATCGGGCGAGTGACGTGTCCCCGCCATGAGCTCAACCGCCGCGGTGATGTGGCGCGCGGTTGACACCTGGTCACGTTGGGCCGGAAATCGCGGAGCGTCGTCAGCACCGTGAGATCTCCGGGTTCGGCTGTTGCTTCACACTTCGGCTCGTTGCATGTCCCATCGAGAGAAAGAGGGGTTGTTGCCTGGCCGACCCCCTTTTGTCTGGATACATGCCGACCGAGAGCCGCAGGGGGGGGGTGCTACCTCCCCCCTGGATACATGCCGACCGACCCCCATGGGGGGGGGGGGGGGGGTGCTGCCTCCCCCTTGGATACATGCCGACCGACCCCCCATGGGGGGGGTGCTGCCTTCCCCCTGGATACATGCCGACCGACCCCCATGGGGGGGGTACTGCCTCCCCCTTGGATACATGCCGACCGACCCCCCATGGGGGGGGTGCTGCCTCCCCCTTGGATACATGTCGTACGACCCACATGGGGGGGGGGGGGTGGGGGGGTGCTGCCTCCCCCTTAGATACATGCCGACCGACCCCCATGGGGGGGGGGGGGGGGGTGCTGCCTCCCCCTTGGATACATGCCGACCGACCCACATGGGGGGGGGGGGGTGCTGCCTCCCCCTTGGATACATGCCGACCGACACCCATGGGGGGGTGCTGCCTCCCCCTTGGATACATGCCGACCGACCGGCCCCAAAAAAGGAGTGGTACACACACACACACCATATAAGTGGGGGCCATTGGATTCACCCAAGCCCAAAAAGAGGCCGGACGGGCCCACCCGAAAGTGAAGCACACTGGTCCCCTCATGCAAACCATGGCCCCCTCCCCCATGGGGAGGTGCAGCCATCCAGAAAGAAAAACAAAATGAAAGAAAAGAAAGAAAAATGAAAGGAAAGAAAAGAAAAGAAAGAAAGAAAGAAAAGGAAAAGAAAAAGAAAGGGAAAAAATCTGTCTTGTGCGAGGGAGGTAGCGTGCACGTCTATGCAAGCCATAGATCCATGTTGATCTCTCGATCCGATGGACGAGATGAGAAGTTGTGTCACCATCGATTAAATATGCAAAAATGACTCATATCTTAAAAGATAGAGCTCAATCTAGCACATAACAGCTTTCTACAAAAAAAAAAGATACATATTATTTTTCCTTAAAAAAAGAAGATAAATATCGACGATTATGGAAGAGATATTTAAGGAATTGAAATAAATCTTCACATATTTCTCCCACCCTCCTTTGTCTATAAATAGAGGGGCAAGGTGTATGGCTCAAAAGTTTAGAACTCAAGCAACATGAAAGCTCTGCAAAGAAGAAGACTCACGCTCAACGACCCAAGACTTCGCGAGGTACGGGCAAGCGCATCCCACGGAAACGGCTTAGCCCACAAAGTTCTCATCAACGTGAAGACCTTGCACAGGAGATCAAAGCTTCAACTCCGTTCATGAAGAAGAAAGCTCGGAAAAGAAGACCCGATGTTGGTATCATCCCGTCGTCTTCAACAAGCCATCAAATCTGAAAACACCAAAGAACTCAGGAGAAGAAGATCGAAGCCACATCACACCCGTCTTCTTCAACAAGCCTTCAACTCTGAAAACACCAAAAAAGCCCAAAGAAGAAGATCGAAGCTGTGCCACATCCGTCGTCTTCAACAAGAATCCGCTCTAATCACAAAGAAGAAAGTTTTGAGAAGAAAACTCGAAGCAGTGCTACACCCGTCGTCTTCAACAACGAAGCGGCACTATACCCGCTGTTTTCAAAAGAAGCCTTTGACTCCGACCATGCCAAAGGAGTCCAAAAAAGAAGAACAAAGTAAACACCACAACCATCGCACTAAATCATAAGCCCAAGGAATAAGGAGACCCGGAGACGTCACCATCACCGTTTGAGGTGAAGATCAAGCCAAAGCCAAAAACAAAAGCCAAGTAAAGAAAGAGCTACGCCAACTCTAAAGTAACGCACATGCTAAAGCCAAAGTAACTACGAAGAACCACGAGCAAAGCAACACACTTTTATGCTCAAGCGCTAACGCCAAAGCATCGCAAGCCTCTAGCACTTTTACGTTCAAGCACTAATGACAAAGCAACGCCAATGCCAAAGCTACGCTAAAGCAAAGCCGGAGCCAAACACCAGAAGCTAAAGCCAACCCAAAACCAAAAGCCAATGCCAATGCCAATGCCAAAACCAGAGCAAAGTAAATATCGATCGACAAAACAGAGATTAAAAGCGCCAAAAAAGCTGCCAAAATAGAATCAACATCCTCACTTCATACATTCTTCCTCCTCTTCTTCTTCTTCTTCTTCTTTCCCTATCTTATCTCTCATAAGTCCTATCTCTTCTCACGTAGCTGTCGTAGACGATTTCCGTACTAACCCTGGATCCACACACCTCCCATTTATAAGGGAGGAATTTTATGTCCATAGAACATTCGAAACAATTGAAAGCAACCGCAAAAATGTACCGCAATCAAAATGCGTCAGCCCATAATGATTCACCCAGGCAAAATCATGCAAAATTCTGTCTCGATTCTAGAATGAAATTCGCCTGTTTGACATGCCAGTTCGCCCGGGTGAATTTTTCATGTGCATTATCTTTCAGGCATTAAAGGGCCAAAACCAACATTATGTTTGTATGTATGTCTGAATGTACAAGTCGACGTACTCACAAACTGACTGTAGCCATGGGGGCCTTCGTCCAGTGCTCGATGCCATGGCCAATGCAATAAGTGATGGTTGATACCCTCCACACCAGTATTATGTCCGCGAGTATGCCCCCTTATGTTCAAAGGGAATTAAATGATTCTAAGTCATCTGTTTTCCATACAAATCGGGCCATCTTGATGTAGCACCTGATCATAGCCAGTCATTGGACCCTAGCCCTAACAGGTAAATCGCACTATCCGGATGAACAATTGGATGTCTGAATAGCATTGTTCATGTGTTTTTTTTGATGGACCGATAACCTGTTAGAGGACAAGGCGCTATGGCATGGGCTCAAAGAGGTTCGGAGATCGAAATGGAAAGGCAGCATAACTGCTATTTTTATTAAATTCAACACCCGAGAACATGACATCAATAGTCAGGATTTGCACATGCTCCATTGTATGTTCAAATAACATTATTCCTTTCCACAATAGGCATGGGAAATATCTTTTTCATTGTAGGCTACAGTGATTTGAGCGTCATGTCCACATTGATGCCCAACTGAACAGTTTAATTCGTATGGCTTTGTTACATGGGCCAACGGGCCTAGTTTACACTTGGGACCTCACTTTCCATTAAAAAGGGGTTCTTCTATTTGCACCCATGGATAGAGTGACGACACCCAAATATTTTATGACCCCCCAACCCATTTTGGCCTTCTAGTCTTGGCATCCTTGATAACCCCAAAATGCCCCCCCTTCTCTCCTAGGTCCCTACTGCCGTCCATGTATGACCGCCGCCCCCAGCGTCCTTTGTGGTCTCTTCTTCCTTCCGAAGTCGCCCCCATCCACCTCTGCCACTCTCCTCCTCCTGACCTCCTCCTCCCACCATCCTTTTCCTCTTCCTCCTCCTTCCTTCCTTCTCCTCTTCCTCCTCCTCCCTCCTTCCTACTCCTCCTCTTCCCTCCTTCCATGGCCTCCTTCCTTCTTCTCTTCCTCCTCCTTCCTTTTCCTTTTCCTCTTCCTCCTTTCTCCTCCTCCTCTTCTTCTTCCCCATCTGAACCCTAATCCAATCCGAAGGTGTCGGTGGATATCTACCGACATTATCATTGCCATGTCGGTGGATATCTACAGACATCGCAATTGCAATACTAGTTGGAACCCACTGGCATTGACACAGGAAAAGGAACGTCGGTGTCGGTGGGTACATACCGAAATTGCAATGGAAATTTCGATAGATATCCACTGACACCTCCAGGTTGGGTTAGGGTTTAGATGAAGAAGAAGATGAGGAGGAGGAGGGTGACTGGGGGCGGCTTCGAAAATGGGGGGCAGGGTAGGGACGTCAGGGAAGGGGTAGCGACAGTGGAGGTTGGTGTAGCAACTGAAGTGGAGGGCGATAGGGCTGGCATCTGTTAGTGATAGTGTACGACACTCGGGAGGGACGAGAGAGACCAGTGACTGAAGCTCCCGCTAGTAACCCAGCATCTACGTATGAAATTGCTGAATCGTACGATCGCCCTACTGCTCAGTCTGGACTTAAGAGAGAAGAGAGTACTCGCTAGCATCGCTAGACTCCATGAAGCACTTGGCTAGGTAGTTCCAGATGGCGGCAGACACACCAAGAGCGGCACAATCAGCTCGCATTGTCCGGTCGACAGATGCGACGAGATAGGCGGCGACATGAGCATCACGAAGTCGCCATACCTGAAGAGCGGTGGGGAAGGCCGAACTCGGGATAAGAAGAGTCCCTTTGAATTGCCCAAGGAGGTCACGACCGAGCAGCGTGATCTGACCAATAGCCGCCCATGCTTCCCAGTCGGTGGAGGAGACAAGCGGAAAGTCTGTCGAGCTCGGAAGAAAATCTCGAGTATACTCGTACGGGAGGTTGTCGGAGGGAGGAGGCGCGGTCAAGGGGGCATCCTCGGAAGATGAGTCAACCATGGTTAGGCGATGTGGACCGGCTCAAGGACCGAGCACCAGACAATCACACAAGAAGATCCGGACACGAGGCTCGTAGATGGCCGATTAGGGCTACAATGGTGGTTGTTGTGGGTGGCCGATCAGAGAGGGAGTGTGTCGGAGATGGTGATCTCAGCGAAGAAGAGGAGCTCTGATGCGCAGATCTAACCTCTTATGCACAGATCTGGTGTCCATAAGGGGTATCCAATACATGTAATCTATAGACATGAGTCTTTTATATAGAGAATTTATAGATCTGTGTATCCATATATTTGGATACAGTCATTAATTTCATGGGTGTGAATAGACGGACCCATTAGATAGGCATGTGTCACAGTGTTTCGCGTCGTGTAACACACCAAAGCTGACCGTTGCTTCGTCGATGAGTATGGAACAGCTGTCCTCATATCTCATCGTAAAGCCTCAGCGACCACCAGGCCAAATATCGGCTGAAAAGCGTATCGTCACTTATCGGATAAGCGTCTACGTGTCCTGATGCCTTTCCTTCCAAAAGCCTGTCTGCTGTTTCATTGTCGCAGCTGTATCAATCGATGCTGGCTCCCACGAGACAGAAGACGACCACCTGTTCAAGGGTTCGAATCTTCTACGGTTCCAGCAACCTACAGTAGAAAACGGTAGCTTTCCAATGCACGCCACGTGTCATTAACGGTATCACAGCCGTTGTGGTTAACTGCGTCTCACAGTGTCACCGATGGCAGCGCACACACACGTCAGGTAAATCACACTCCGCCCTTGACGCTAGTGCCACGTGGCACGCACGTTTCCCACATTGGTCACTGGAACCGTAGAGGTTCCGAACTCATAGTGCAAAGTTGTGGTGGCGTGATTCCGCCACTCCCGCCCCTCTTTCCTTTCCCTACCGACGGACCCGTTCCCATTATAAGCTCCAATCTCTCTCTCTCTCTCTCTCTCTCTCTCTCTCACACATCCAAACTCTCTCTCTCTCTCTCTAGCCCTCTCTCTCTCCCCGCTCCAAACTCGCTCTATCTCTCTTCAATGTCGTCGTTGTTGTCTGATGGCATGTGTTTGTTCTGCTAGCTGCAAACCCTATAGAGTTCACTGGCTCTCTTTGATATTTTTTCTCTGTGGATTCTTAGAGAGAGAAGGAGAGGTGGCGGAGGCGGCGGCGGAGATGAACGCCGGTGAGCTGACGCCGCTGCAGAAGCACGTGGGTTTCTTCGACAAGAACAAAGACGGGATTGTCTATCCATGGGAGACCTACCAAGGTCCATATTCTCTCTAATTGACTAAATACAATGATTTTTCTCTTTTTTTTTATTTTATTATTGAATTGTTTGTTCATTCATCTTTTTCTCTGTTTAGGGTTTCGTGCGATCGGATGCGGGATTCCTTTGTCCACCGTGGGCGCCGTCTTCATCAATGGTTTCCTCGGACCCAAAACCCGCGAAGTAAGGTCCTCCTCCACTCCCAGCTGTTCATGTATACGGTCACCGCACCGCCCGGTGATCATTGGATCTGTATAGGGTCACCGCCCGGTAAATTAGATTGCTCCACGAGTCGGGCGTGATCTATCATGGACCGTCAGATCCGTTGGTGTGTTTCATGGGCTGCACGTCGCTGTGTAGCGTAGGATTAGGCGTGTCAATGGACCGGATCATGATCCGAATACGATCCGAAAGCCCCGGATTTGTCGTTGGTTTTGTAAAGGCCTTACTATAGTCTCTACGAACCACGGTGATTCCTGTCTTCCACCTCCAAGCGATCTATATACCACCAGGTGTGTTGGGGTTTGGCAGCTCATGAGTTCGGACCTTCTCCGACCCGGCCCGTTAGGGTTAATTGGCGTGCATGCAAGGGAGACCTAAAGCATATGAGTTGTTTCTTGGAGGCGAAGCAACCCGTTTTATATAGAGAAGGGCGCGCACCTCAAGGTAGGGGTGTGCAGGATCCAAACCGACCAATTTTGATCAGTTTCGACACACTCAATGGATCGGATTGGGCTTTTAAAAAACCGACATGATTGGATCGGTTGATGGATTTGTAAATTTAAAACCGACCTAAACCGAACCGACCATTGCAATACTGTAAGATGACTCAAAATCAGTTAAAAGTCTTATTTTTGCCTAATGATTTGATAACAACTATTATTTTTAAGTTTGAACTAGGCCCTAATAGAAGGGGGGGGGGGGGAGCCCAATAAGAACATGGTCCAATGCCTAAACCGACTATCCAATCCAAACCGACTTTAATTGGATTGGATTCCAAGTTTAATTCGGTTTGGATTGGATTGAAAATCCTCAAAACCGACCATGGTTGGATCGGTTTGGGTTTTGCCTAAATAGGTCGGTTTCGAACCGATGCACACCCCTACCTCAAGGCAACGACGACAAGGTGAAGCGGCGTTGGATTGAGACCCCCGTGAGCGGTGCCTTGGAGAGGAGGACGACTGAAGGGGATGACTTGGAACCCTAGAAGCTAGGTCTTCGGAGGAGGGTTTGGAGGGGAAGATGCTAAGTTGTATTCATCTCTCCGGCTGGTTTGACGACATCGACAGGTCGATTCTCGGAATGAGTCCTAAGTTGTGAGGATTGTGGCGGTCACCCTGAGGGCTGGACCGTGATCGATGGATCGTGGTGGATGATGTCTGAGTTGGACGCCTTCTGTTAGTCTCCTTGAGAACTGGTTCGCGGAACGTGATGACACTTTCTTGTGCGAGTGTCGGATTGAGGGGGAGCGCCTTGATGGGGCACGAAGTCATCAGCGACTTGTCCAGGGACTGATGGGTGGACCTATGAAGAAGCTGACGGATGGCGAAAGGAGGTGCCTATGAGTCACTATAGCGGCGAGCTCGACCGTTGGCATACTTGCTGTGTTGCAAGAGTACGGAAGTGTTGGCCGACGGACGACAGCTTGAGCACTGGCTTCTATGTTGCGATAGAAGGAGCGTCGATGGACACGGGATTGGAGCACGAAGGCGTGACAAAGGTCTACTGATCAGAGCGTTTGGGTGTAGTGTACGATCACCTGAAATTGGTATCTCCATGGTGTAACCCGCTGGAGCCAATCACTTTAATTTGTAGTGGTATGTCTTGTAACTCTTCTAGGTCATTGGTTATTCCGCACAATAAGGTGAACCCTAGAGGATCGCATCTGTCATGAGGATTTCCTAGCATGGACAGAGGGAGAGAAAGAGATAGAGGCTAGGTTTTGGGGAGAATGTTTGCCATCTCATTAGGCCATAGGCCAAATATATAGATGCCCAAGAGGGTATCATGTACATGAAATATACAAATATAGGTATCCTATACATGGAGTCTATATGGTATGTATTCTCATTCTATACACTATCACTAACAGCCCCCCTCAAACTCAAGGTGGGTCATGCACTATGAGTTTGCTGAGTAGAAACTGAAAACGTGGAACATGGTGTGACTTTATGAAAAAGTCAGCCTACATGACCGTAATATAGGAGGAACATTTGCTATGTAGAGCTGCAATTAGGTGGACCCAAGAAGTTAAATATGTAATTTTTATAAAGCCGACCCGACCCGACCCGCAATGCATAAAATGAGCGGGGCGGGATGGGCACGGGTTTTCCCAATGCTAATTGGGATGGGTTTGGAAATTATCCTCAAAATCCGGCGCGGGTTTGGGACAGAATAAAATATAATAGGGTGGCTTAGAGATAAGGCCGACCCGCCCCAAACCCGACCCGCCCCAAACCCGACCCGTTGCCATCCCTATTGGTGGCTGGCGGGGTGGTGGTGGCTGGCGGGATAGTGGTGGCCAGCCGGATGGTGGACGCCAGGGTGGTGGCCGACGACGGCGGTGCAAGGCGGCCGGCAAGGCCACATGTCACTCCCCAAATAGTTGAATCTATCATGTGATGCTCTCTCGATTGTGCCATTGGCTGACGTGGCATGGTCAACAAAGTCTTTTACTAGTAAATCAAAAGTTTTACTTAATTTTTTCTAAGTAAAACTTTTTGGCTACTAGTAAATCTCCTATCATTTACTTTACTATAACTTTTTGAATCCAAACAGCAGCAAAGTAAATTTTTTATTCGACTTACTTTACTAGTTAGCCTGTTGACCGAATACAAACAGGCCCTAGGTTTTGAGATCTCTAGGCCTACACTTCATTGTGACAATCGGAGTGCCATACAGATCATCACAACCCGGTCTTTCGTGAGAGGATGAAGCATATATATCTAGCTCAATTGCTACTACTCACGGCAGGAGTATGAGGCCGGAACCATCTCTTTCCCTTTGTCTCATCCGGATAACAGATTGCTGACTTTTCACAAAGTCATCATGTTCCACGTTTTCAGTTTCTACTCAGCAAACTCATAGTGCATGACCCACCTTGAGTTTGAGGGGGGCTGTTAGTGATAGTGTATAGAATGAGAATATATACCATATAGACTCCATGTATAGGATACCTATACTTGTAGATTCCATGTACATGATACCCTCTTGGGCATCTATATATTTGGCCTATGGCCTAATGAGATGACAAACATTCTCCCCAAAACCTAGCCTCTATCTCTCCCTTTCTCTCCTCTCCATGCTAGGTAATCCTCGTGACAGATGCGATCCTCTAGGGTTCACCTTGTTGTGCGGAATAACCAACGACCTAGGAGAGTTACAAGTCATGCCACATTGCCACTACAAATTAAAGTGATTGGCTCCAGCGGGTTACACCATGGAAATACCAATTCCGGTGATCGTACACTACACCAAGATGCTCCGATCGGTAGACCTTTGCCACGCTTTCGTGCTACAATCCAGTGTCCATCGACACTCCTTTTGCCGCAACATAGTAGCCAGTGCTCAAGCTGTCGTCCGTCGGCCAACACTTTCGTACTCTTGCAACACAGCAAGTATGCCAACGGCCGAGCTCGCCGCTATAGTGACTCATAGGCACCTCCTTTCGTCACCCGTCAGCTTCTTTATAGGCCCACCCGTCGGTCCCAAGACAAGACGTTGATGACTTCGTGCTCCATCGAGGCGCTCCCCCTCAATCCGGCACTCACACAAGAAAGTGTCATCGCGCTCCGTGAACCAGTTCTCAGGGAGACTAACAGAAGGCGTCCAACTCAGATATCTTCCACCACGATCTATCGATCTCAGTCCAGCCCTCAGGGTGACTGCCACAAGCCTCCCAACTTAGGATTCATTCCGAGAATCGACCCGTCGATGTCGTCAAACCAGCCGGAGAGAGGAATACAACTCAGCATCCTCTCCTCCAAACCCTCATTTGAAGACCTAGCTTCTAGGGTTCCAAGTCGTCCCCTTTAGTTGTCCTCCTCTCCAAGGCACTAGGTCAAGAGGAGCATAACTCTGATAGACACTAGAGGGAAAAGGTAGGGCTGTAGCTTTGGCAAGCTTGTAGCCGGTACATATAGATAAAGAGGAAAAGGGACAATGACCTAAAGCTCCGGTCTAGAGTCATCCCCAGATGTCGGAGTGCACTAGGTCAAAAGGAGCACAACTTTAATAGACACTAGAGGGAAAAGGTAGGGCTGTAGCTTTGGCAAACTTGTAGCCGGTACATGTAGATAAAGAGGAAAAGGGACAATGACCTAGAGCTCCGGTCTAGAGTAAGCTCTTAAGTCGTGGCTCAGAAATGTAACTGAGTCTACGGTGCCACAATTCAGCATCGGAAAAAGCTAAGCTATAGACACCAGAAGGAGGAATGAGGGGAAGATAAAGATGCTCCAGGTGGTACAGCTCGTCTAACTTACGACCAGCGCCAATCACCCGTCCGGTACGTGGATCCTGTACAATACAAGAAGAAAGGGAAAAAGTCACGACTTATCCAGAGTCATAGAGGCTGCTAACAGAGATGAGTTGCATGCGAAGATGGGGGATATACAGCACAGAGGGTAAAGAGAAATGACCGCTGGGCTCTGTGGTGGCTGTGATCGATCCGCACTGCGAGATGGATAGAGAAGAGCTATCAGCAGTGTGTATCGATGGGATGTGCGGTGCCTGTTGGCAAACGGTGAGCAAGGAACCATAGGGAGAAATGTGATGGGAGCAAGGTTTAAAATCACGGTATCGGTCGCGGTATCGGTCGGTCCCGAACCGGTTGTACCAGCCGGTACGTACCGGTACCGGCCGATACGGACTTATACCGGTTGAGAAAAAAAACCTGAAAAAAACCCAAAAAAAAAAAACTTTAACCTGTCGGTATCGGTCCGTACCGGTCGGTACCGGCCTGTACCGGCCGACACGTACCGGTACGTACCGGTACCGGTCGATATGGGCCAAGTATCGGGATCGGATGCAGTACCGGTCTCGAACCGGCCAAAACCGGTACGTACCGGTATTGGCCGAGATTTAAAACCCTGGATGGGAGTCCCCCGAGTCCAGGATTCAAGTAGCGAATATACCGGTAGTGGCTAAATGAGTAGAGGAGCTGGAGGCGCTGGAAGCCTCGGTGGAGCTGAAGGCTGTCTGCTGGTCGAGATGTAACTAGAGATGGGCAAGCTGTTGCTGAAAGAGTAAGACAGTATCTGGAGCATCCATACCATGACGAGGAGAGGATAGAACATGCGAGGAGTGGACGAAACAGTAGCAATAGCAGCAGTGGAGCCAACTGGGTGACCACGACCTCGGGGTCCTTGCCGTTTCTCGGGATGTAACTTCTAGCAGGTAGCAACGACGTGGCCCATTTTGTGGTAGTGAGTGTACACAAAACGATCACGTCCAGTAGCGAGAGTAGTAGAGGTGGCCAGGGTCGTAGTGAGGACGCCGGTGTAGCTAGAGGGGGGGAGGGGCCCTAGTGGCGATGATGCGCAGCCTAGTCTCCTTGGCGACGAACTCGCGGCAATCGCTGCATCCAGACACAGAAGCGGATCCCGGTGGATCAAGACGCCAGCAAGTGGGCTGTACTCTGGGCAAAGGTCCATTTAGAACTGGTAAAGCTGACGGTGCTCCCAGAAGGCCTGGTGGGCGGGACGACATTTGGCCAGGACGGGAGGGACTAACGACTGAAGCTCCTGTCAGTAACCACGCATTTGCGTGTGGAACTGCTAGATCGTACGATCGCCCTGCTGCTCAAGCTGAACTTGAGAAAGAAGTGCATACTCATGAGCGCCGCTAGACTTCACGAAGTGCTTAACTAGGTAGCATCATATAGTGGCCGATGCGCCAAGTGCGACGAGGTCGGCACGCATCGTCCGATTGACCGATGCGACAAGGTAGGCGACGACCCGTGCATTACAAAGGCGCCACACCTGTAGGGCGGTGGGGAAGGCCTAACTCAGTACCAGGGTAATATCGTCGAGTTGCCCAAGGATACCACGTCCAAGGAGCGTGGTCTGGACGGTAGCCTCTCATGCCTCCCAGTCGGCAAAGGAGGTGAGAGGGAAGTCCGTCGAGACCGGCAGGAAATCGCGAGTATACTTGAACAGTAGGCTTTCGGAGGGGAGCGGCACAGTCGGAGAAGTATCTATGGAGGAGTCGGCCATGGTGGCTCAAGGGATACAGGCCGATACTCCGAGAACATAATACAAGGGATCTGTAGATCTGGCGCATCGCTGGCTGATGTAGTCGCCGGCCGGATCTTGGGATCTAGTGCGCACTGATGCGAGAAAGAGAGACCTCGGGATTGCCAATCGAATAGATCTGAAAGTCGTCGGAGGTGCCGTAGATCTCACCGCAGTAGACTTAGATCTGGAGAGATCAGACGTAGATCTGGCAGGGGCTTGAGTTCCGACAGGGACAAGGCTGCAAATCTTGGTTGGTGAATAGATCTGAAAGTCGTCGGAGGTGCCGTAGATCTCACCGCAGTAGACTTAGATCTGGAGAGATCAGACGTAGATCTGGCAGGGGCTTGAGTTCCGACAGGGACAAGGCTGCAAATCTTGGTTGGTGAGGTCCAGATCCGGCGTGGTCGACTTGAGATCTAAGGTCGACTTGAGATCTGAGGTCGACGGAGCACGGTCCAGACGAGGCCGGCAACATTGGAGAGGAGGGTAGAGATGGAAACGGTGCGGTTTCGGTACGGTTTTGGGCAAAACCAAAACTGAACCGCAACACTGAAACCGCACTGCATCGCGATGTTGTACCATTATGTAAAACCGAAACCGCACCATGCGATGCGGTGTGGTGTGGTGCACAACGGTTTATCATTATAATGGTCTAAACGGTGCGGTTTTATGTGGTTTTGGGCAACACCGAAACTGCACTGCAACACTGAAACCGCAAACCGAAACTGCACCGCAACGGTTTTATATTTTCGCAAACCAAAATCGCACATTGCGGTGCGGTTTATCGCGGTTCTCGGTTTTAAACCGCATCGCTGCTATCCCCAGAGGAGGGCGGTTGCCGGTGTAGCTCGAGAGAAGGGCTGCCGGGTCGGGTCAGATCTCGCATTGGAGAAACAGATCTCCGACAAGGAGGGCAGCTGGAGTAGATCTGATGCGAGCGTACGCTGGAGAGGAGGGCGACCGGGTTGAGTCAAATCTCGCACTAGAGGCAGATCTCTGAAGAGGACCGCCGGAGCATATCTGATGCAAGGCGGGGCTGTGAGGGCAGATCTGATGTGAGGTAGAGCACGGTCGAATGCGAGGCAGAGCAGATCTGATGCGAGGCAGATCTAGTGTTGGAGAAGGGCGACGAAGTGGACTCGATGTCGGATTTGCAGCATCCAACTGGAGAGGAGGCTGCAATCTGGCCGGAAAGGGTCAGATTTGCAACAGCTGCAAGGCCCAATCCGGCTTATATCTGGCCAAAGGTCGTCGATCCGGCGATGGCGAGGCTGCTGGTCGGAAAAGATGGCCTCAAGTCGGATGACTTTAATACCATGTCACAAGGATTACCTAGAATGGAGAGGAGAGAAAGGGAGAGATAAAGAGTCTATGTTTTGGGGAGAATGGCTTACCATCTCATTAGGCCATAGGCCAAATATATAGATGCCCAAGAGGGTATCATGTACATGGAATCTATAGATATAGGTATCCTATACATGGAGTTTATAGGATGTGTATTCCCATTCTATACACTATCACTAACAGCATCTTAAGGGGCGACTGATCCGAATAGGGAGGGACAAGTGTTTGCATGTGGACCTCTTGAACCACGGTGATAGTGTTGCTCGGGGTGAGTATTTAAGTCATTAGTTAGTTTTTTTGTCATATCCCCTAAAAAAATAATCTGACCCGATTCGAAACATAATCAAATAAAATATGGATCTACGGTATCTACCATGATCTGATCCGAATAAGATCCGACCCGATACATTTAGTTAGTTTTATAACATATATCATAGTCGATCCAATGCCGCCATAGGTTTCCCTAGCCCAACCCTCATCATGGAGGGCTTATGAAAACTAGGTCTGACCCGGCCCTCAAGCCCTTGAAGGGCAGGACTTTGGAGGGCCAAGCCGGGCCGGGTACCCTCTCCAAAGGGCCAGATTGACGACCCTACCAATATGATTAAAGGTGGTGAATTGTATCCGGAACGGACCCAAGTTGATTTCGGGTTTACAATAACCCAATAACCTAAACTACTATTAGCAAATAATCGGGTTTTGGTCATAGGAATTACATTATAAAGCTTATTGGATTGAGTTTAGATGCCATCATATATGCATTCAAGAGCTCAGAAACCGATTTATATAGTTTGATAACATATTTTTTCTTAATATATAAGTTATGTATTAGCAAGTCAAATTTATTATAGATCCAATTTCTTTGATTCAGAAAAAAATCATCAACTTCCAAGATAATCAGAACTTGTACGAAATAAAGGGCACAACATTCAGCGATACAAACCTTTTAGTTATGAGTTTATAGTGATAGCGTCATCATAGGTGCTTTTATTTTGGAAGCAATGCGAAGATTTTATACCCATGGCCTGGTCTGACATAATTTTGAAGTTTCATAATTCTAAATGTTTATTAAAGTGACATCATATTGATTTATATTAGGTTGATTCTAAATTAGAAAGCAAAAGGCCGGTAGGAAGATGATTTTCGCTCGAGTTAGATGGATAGAGGAAATGCATGAATCTTATCTCGTGTTCTCCACCTGCCAAGTGATTCCACATTTAGTCCTTAGTTTTTTGGGATTGACTAACAAAATTTTTCTGCTTATGTCTGAAGGTGGGAATCAAAGCTAAATACATCAATTGTAATGTAAAAGTTGCTTGTGGAATTCAACCAACATGGCTAAGGCTTGAATCTATTAGTTTACTAGGTATTAACTGCTAACCCCGTGCGATGCATGGGATGGGTATGACATCACTCTGCTCGAGATAGGTATCACAACTATGAGATGGTAGGTGAAACCCATAGGTGAATCACACATGACTGACTATTGAGAAGCTGATTCCCATTCCAAGGATCAGAAACATTTATGCTATTAATTGGGTAATAAATATGCCGGCTTTTGTGATTAAATGATTAATTGAACTAAGAAGTGCATTTTCACACATTGCAACCCAGTGAGAGAGGGGTCCACATGCAACAACCTCGTCATAAGCCTTCCATTTTAGTATTATACTATTAGATAGGAGAGCATGATCACAATTTTGGTCGAATCCACAAGTAAAAGATGAAAGTTATCTTCTAAATAGGGAGAAAAAGTAGATGAAAGATGCTAAACTGGAAATTCCTTTAATCCATTATAAATACTACTGTCATCTTTTGATCTCAATTAAGTTCTTCTATCGTAACGCTATGTTCATCGTTTTTATCTCACCTTACCAAATATTGAGAATCTTAGTATAGAGTTGCTGTGGCTTTACACCACTTAAGCTAAGATCTGATTATCAACAAATGGAAATAGGTAATTGAGACTAATATATTAAGCATCAAACATATATATAGGTTTAACTCTATTTTTACATTCTTACCAACTAGATTGTGTTTTAAGATGTTCCTAGTTGCTACTAATTTTCTCAGGAATAGTGATGCAAGCGAGCGGCGAAGAAGAGAACCGTCTTCTTCAGGATGGGTTCTTGGAATCCACCAAGGCCCCCTCGGATATCTCCAAGGGTGGGTAATCCCTAAAATCCAATAGGGTTCGTAGAATCCACCGGGGCCTTCAACCCTCCTTGAATCTACAAGAAGAAAGGAGAAGATAGAACACCACCAAGCAAAGCATGAATTTTATTAATCAAAACTAAACATAGGATGATCCAATCTAATAGGTCCGGGGACCGTTATTGCCTTGGCCGGCCGGCCATGCTTACAAGGAAAAAGAAAATAAATGGAAACAAGCATTAATTAAATGGGATAAAATAATTCTCCATGTGTGAATGAATGTGCACGGATTTTAGTCTCTATTCAATCATATGGAAATTGATTGGCTCTTCTGGAATATGTGCTGGCTATGACCAGCCTCTTTCCTTCTTTTGTTCGCAGGGCCATACACAGGATGACACATGGCAAGTGATTGTATATATAGCTTAATATGGAGGTGCAGCCATGCACCACCCATCAGATCTCGATCGTGAGCCTATGGTAAGCGCATAAGCTGACCCATCCCTGATCGGTACTCGCATCAAGCCCAATATGTTCGATTGAGAACAAGTAGGGCAATTCCCCTACATCAAAGAGCTACTTGAGATCGTCTTACATAACTTTAACCATCAATTTTTGTCCCATCTATTTGGGGTTGGTATCCTTCTTTGTCGGTCATTTTGTTAAGGGCTTTCTTATTTTTAATGCTTTTTTGCCCCTATCATTGTTTAACAATTTCGATCAATTTTATTTTATGTCTTCCCCTTCTCTTTCTTGACCCTTCAATAGTAATATGAGACTCTCGTCTTACAGGGTCCACCTCTGCTCTTTGTTGTCCATATCCATGGGTATGTACATGAACATCATAATGCAGAGTTAGCTAGCTTAAATGATTTAAAGAAAGTGGTTCTTGGCGAGTTGCCCATAGGTTCTTCATTTTCGGTCCTTAGGAGAGCCCCAAAACGAAAAGGGATGGGAGGGAGAGATCTCATCCACACTCCATTTGGTTTCACTTGAGATCTTATAGTGAGCAAAATAGTTGTGTACTATGAGCCTCTTGAGAATAAGATTTGTCTGTTCTAAATAATACATATCATACCAATTACCAAGAAAAATTCTCTTAGGGGAGGAAAGAAATAACAGACAACACGAATGACAAAAAGCAATGAACAAAGAAAGGGTGAAGATTTTGATTGACATATCTTTCAATGTCATTCTCAAATTAAAAAATCAGAATGTCTTTATAGAGTCCATATGACGGTTAAGTGATTTGAAAATGCCCTAATCCTGTTATATAGGACTAATTCTACTTACAATATCATAGTAAGATTCACACCTGAATACAGACCTGTCTAAACGAACTTAGAATTGAAAACCTCAGATTAATGAAATACACATCAACCATAAACCTTTCTGACATTTGCACTCTTAAACTACAAAGCAAAAGAAAAATGGTATAGCTATGAGCCTATGAGGATCATTTGTGCACATGATTTGGCCCTTTAGTATTTCTTTTAATGGATCAAGGGTTCACTTGCACATACGAATACTCACTCCAAGGTGAATTATTCATTCGCATAGATGTGTAAGGGTCACATGCACAACTAACATTAACCAGTTACACTGTATATGTAGAGCTTTCTTTCAACAACATGTAATTCACTATCATTTATTTTTTATTTTTGGTGGGCATGTAATTCACTATCTTAAATATATAAAAGTCATCTAACCTTTTTGTATATTTTCATGCATGTAGGGAAAAATACCATCACCCCTTCTTCCAATTTACGTGAAGAACATTCACAAAGGCAAACATGGTAGCGACTCGGGTGTCTACGACACTGAGGGGAGGTAGTGCCATATATAAGTTTATGTCTAGTTATACAGGGAGAGATATATGTTTCAGGAAAAGTTACCTTAAATTTTTATAGTTTATATCTAAAGAAACAAATTAATCCCATCATATATATTCTTTTCCATATTAAATGCAAACCTTTTTGTGCCAAGTATTTATACTTCATATGAAATGTTGGAATTCCCAATTTCCCATACATTCGAATTTTTTTTATGGTAAGATATCATATAGAATTTCCTACATATCAAACTCGAGTAAAATATGTTTATCTTGAACATCTTATACACTGACTCCTATGCCATGACTAGAAGGGGTCTCATGATTAGGCCAACTCAGGCCGCGAAGAACTTCACTTCAAATCAAGAGTAAATCCTTTGGAAGGAAAGATAAAACATATATATATATATATATATATATATATATATAGCAGTGATATATTTCGGCCGGTAACGTGCGGCCTTAACGTGCGGCCCCCCCTTCCGGGACATTTTGGGAATATTTTTTTTATTGGGATTGATCACCCACCCTTGGATAGCACACGCAAAAAATTTCAGCCCGATCCAAGCCCTGTAGGCCGTCCAAATGTGTTGATCAAAATGACGAAAAAAATGAACGACCGATAAAAGTCGATCACATTTGGACTGCCTACAGGACTTGGATCGGGCTGAAATTCTCCTCATAGATGGGCATCTTATGATGATTAATGTACCTAAATAGACCAATAATTTCTTTGTGAATAGTGATTATATACAATTCTGGATATAGCACAGTTATGGTTATTTTCAAAGATGGAGCAATAATGGTGCTAACAATTTAGACGGATCAGCTATGCGAATTTTCTAGGATTTTGCCATTCTTTTAGGGTCACAAGATAACAACGATGTGATCTGTCACATAACCCTAGCAAGGAAAAAGGAAGAGAGAGAAAGAGAGAAGGGTAAGAGAAGCTGGGATTTGGGGAGAGAATGAGATAATGTCTCTCATTAGGCCAATAGGCCAATATAAGGGCAATACATGTTAGTCCTCTATACACCAAGTGTATGTATATACATGAATACATCTTAACACCCCCCCTCAATCTCAAGGTGGATCATGCACCAAGAGTTTGCCAATCAAAAATCGAAAGTGTGGCGTAGGATGTGACTTCGTGAAGAAGTCAACTATCTGCTCAGTTGAGGGAACGAATGATAGTGAGATCGTTTTGGCCTCATACTCCCGTCGGACGAAGTGACAGTCAATCTCGATGTGCTTTGTCCTCTCATAAAAAATCGGATTGCTAAAGTGAAGTAGGCCTGGAGAAAGCAACACCGAGATTACTGAGAAGACGTCGAAGGTGGACTTATCTCCTTGGTCGTAGAAGCCATGGCCCTGTACTCAGCCTCTGTGTTGGAAAGAGACACTACTTTCTGCTTCTTGCTGCGCTAGGATATCAGAGAGTCGCCAAGAAACAAGCAATAACCAGTGGTGGAGCGGCGTGTAGTCGGATCTCCAATCTAGTTTGCATCTGTGTAGGCTTGAAGACTGAGAGAAGAAGACGACAGAAACAAGGAGCGAATAACTATCCCTCTGGGGTACCGGAGGATCCGAAAAAGGGCATCGTAGTGTACTGAGTATGGAGCTGCAACAAACTGACGGCAATGCTGACAGTATGTGCAATGTCAGGCCGAGTGATGCAGACGTAGATGAGTTGTCCCACAATCTACCTGTACCAAGTAGGATCTGAAAGAGGGACTCTATCTGTAGGACGTATCTTCGAGTAAAGCTCAAGAGGGGTATCTACGGTGCAGGTATCTGAGAGGGCAGCATGGCTAAAGATGTCAGAAAGGTATTTCTGCTAAAAGAGTAGAATGTCATCTGCATTATATGCAACCTCAAGACCGAGAAAGTAGCGAAGAATACCCAAGTCCTTCATCTAAAACTGGCTCCTCAGGTGCTGCTGAAGACAAGCAATCGTAGTAGTCATCCCTAATGATGATCATGTTGTCCACGTACAACAGTAGGATCGCCCGGCCCTGTGGGAACGAGCTCACAAACAGAGAGTGGTCCTGACTGCAATGGGAGTAACCAAGCTTCCTGACAGCATGTCGGAACCGCTCAAACCAGGCGCGAGGAGCCTGCTTGAACCTATAAATGGCCCGATGAAGACGACACACATACTAAGGAGGAACACAGAGACCGGGAGGAGAATCCATGTAAATAGTCTTAGACAGGTCACCGTGAAGAAAGACATTCTTCATATCCATTTGAAGAAGGGGTCAACGACGAACGACTGCAACTGCCAGAAGAGCTCGAACAGTGGTCATCTGAATCACCGAAACAAAGGTTTCCTCGTAGTCAACGCCATGCTCCTGAGTAAAGCCATGTGCCACGACTCGAGCCTTGTGTCGCTAAATGGATCCATCAGACCGGTGCTTGATCTTATAGATCCACTTGCAGCTGACAGGCTCAACATCAGTGGAAAGTAGGACAATATCCCAGGTCTGAGTCTGTTGAAGCCTGAAAGGCCTGAAAATCTTTATCCAAGGCCTGACGACACGAAGGAAACTGAACTGTCTCAGAGTAGGAACGGGGGTCCTGATTTGCTAGCACAGCAGTAAGAAAAGCAGTAAACTGAGTCGAGTAGCTATAGACAGAGACAAAGCCAAAGCGGTCAGGAGGGAGAGCAGGGCTGCGGGATAGAGGGGGATCGGGTCGGATGGGATCGGGTTTGAGAGGGGAGGGGAATCCGAGAGAGAAGAGAGGAGAGGGAGGTCGGATCGGGTGGGGGAATTAGAGATCCGATGAGAGAGAGGAGAGAGATCTTGAGAGATGGAAGGGAAAAGAGAGAAATAGAGAGAGAGAGATCGGGTGGGTTTGGGGGTTGGGGTCAGGTCGGGTCGGGTTTTAGGGTCAAGAGAGATAGATAGATTTGAGAGAAGAGAGAGATAGAGAGAGATGGACGGCTGGGTTGGGGTCGGGTTCGGGTGAGGGAGAGGGTTTTTGGGGGGGAGATTAAGGAGAGAGGGGGGAGAGAAACGGATTGAGATGGGGTTTGGGACTGGGTGCATCCGATCTCGATCAGATGGTTGGGGGATTTAAGGATCGATGTGAAGAGATTGACACGAAGAGATGAGGTGCAATCCGATTTAATCGGATGGCCTTAATTTAATAGAAATGATATGAATCCGATTTAAGATCTGATTTGGGGTTTTGAATAGTAATTGATCCGATCCCCAAGATCAGGTTGGTTGGCGTTTTAGGTGATCTTATCCAATAGGTAAGATTCATTAGCGTATCGTTGATATGATGTCGAATGGATTAGGCGTGAGATCAGAACCCAATAAATTTGAATTGAAATTAGAAGGGGGAGCTAATCCAAGGTTCATATAGATATCCTCTTCATTCTAACCACATGCAAGATTAGATCCACTACCAACCCTAGTAGAAAGGGAAATATTATAATTACCATGGGCGGCCCGCACCCTAAGCCAAATCAATTTTGGGACTCACCCCACGTCGGTCCGACACCGTGAGTCACGACGAACATAACTGACTTGCAACTTTCTAAGCTAAATCATTTAATCACTTACATTATGCACTCTGCGCACTAATACAATCGCATATGTAGAGCCATAACCACCGGCATTGCTCTCGTCGCCTTGCGACTCGGACCCGGGACCCACGGTCCGGTCCCGCTCCCACTAACAATATGCATCAACAAAATTATTATTATTATTATTATTATTTTCCAACATTGGTAACAATGATCCAACTCAATTATTCCAGTGATAATAGAAAAAAAAAAACATTGGGTTGCCCTTAGTATAATTATCCTCAAGGATACCGGATATTACATCCTACCCACCTTATTAAAATTTTCGTCCCGAAAATTCAATTACTAACCCGAGGATAACGCTTTACCAACATCTATCAAGGAAAGAACAATGGAAAGCTAGGTACAAAGATTCTTAGTACCGACCAAAAACAAGCCAAGTCACGAAGACAAATCTTACCAACAGGAAAGCCCTAACCCTCTATCACTCACGATTCTACTCTCTCAACTAACCTAAACATTATACTAATCGAGCCTTATAATTCTTAGGATGGAAATGAACCTCCAAGTTCTCGCATCGCGTATACGAGTCTTGGTTTCCATTTCCATTTTAATTATTACAGACTAAGCCAAAATCATGAGTTTTGATCTTTGACCCTGCCTAGATAAGGGGCATCCCTCTTATTAGTACTGCCTAGGGGTGTCCCCCTCAGTCGGGGAATCACCAAAACTTATAGAATCAGAACTTAGAATGCATTCCATTGTCAATGCCAATATAAAAGGTATATCCATATATATGAGTGCCCATACACTTATATAATTTTATACATTTGGCATCGGCATTACAATCATAGAAATGTATATAACATATTTCGACAAACGTGCGTAGCACAATGGTGGGGCCATGCCACTTAAGTGGCTGCTAAGGGCATCCCCTAATTCGCAATATAAATTATATATATTAGTTTATGAAAGTAACACCTAATATTTTTAAATAAAATCAAGGCAAAGGGCTTATATGCTCTTAAGGGCTTATTCATTTCGTAAATCATGCCACCCCAATTCTCACAGAACAAGGGCTCCGGAAGGAGGTTTGCCTCGCTCCCGCGCCTCGTACGGAGGTCGTCCGGTCTTGTCGTTTGTGGCGATCCAAAGAGGGCGCTAAGGAGAGCGGCCCAGAACTCTCCGTGCGAATAGGGGCGACCTAATTCCTAGCCGGTGGGATTTAGAAAATGGCCCGGAGTTGGGCTGTTTCGAGGCATGCAACAGAGAAGGAGGAGGTGCAGAGGGGCTTGCCTTGTCGTGGAGAAGAGTCCGGGCCGGTTGGGCATCCGGACGTCGGGGTGGAGGAAGAGGTGGTTGCCGGTCGTCGGAGTCGTCGGCGACAGGGCATAGGGGATCGGGCCGTCGGGATTGTCGATGACCGGGCGCCCGATTGGGCCGTCGGGATCGTCGGCGACGGGACGCCGGATTGGGTCGAGGTGCCCGTGGTCGGGCCGGGGTGGCGACACAAGAGAGGGAGGCCGAAGGGGGCCTCTCACCTGAGCGGCGGCGGTCGTCGGGCGGCGCCGGCAGAAACCGAGAGAGGGAGACACAGAGAGAGAGAGAGAGAGAGAGAGGCAGGGGTGAGAGAGAGGCTCGGTTTAGGGTTTTTAAAAAGGGGGAAAGGGGGCGACGGTACATAGTGTAGAGGGGGGGGCGGCCGGCAGGGTAGGGGGGCAGCTGCCAGCGAGATTCGAGGCGGCGGCCGGCGAGATTCGAGGGTCAATGGAGCGGGGATCGAGGGAGAGCAGGGCTGCGGGATAGAGGGGGATCGGGTCGGATGGGATCGGGTTTGAGAGGGGAGGGGAGAGGGAGGTCGGATCGGATAGGGGAATTAGAGATCCGATTAGAGAGAGGAGAGAGATCTTGAGAGATGGAAGGGAAGAGAGAGAAATAGAGATAGAGAGAGAGACAGCTGGGTGGGTTTGGGGGTTGGGGTCAGGTCGGGTCGGGTTTTAGGTTCAAGAGAGCTAGATAGATTTGAGAGGAGAGAGATAGAGAGAGAGAGAGATGGTTTGGGGCTGGGTGCATCCGATCTCGATCGGATGGTTGGGGGATTTAAGGATCGATGTGAAGAGATTGACACGAAGAGATGAGGTGCAATCCGATTTAATCGGATGGCCTTAATTTAATAGAAATTATTTGAATCCGATTTAAGATCTGATTTGGGGTTTTGAATAGTAATTGATCTGATCCCCAAGATCAGGTTGGTTGGGGTTTTAGGTGATCTTATCCAATAGGTAAGATTCATTAGCGTATCGTTGATATGATGTCTAATGAATTAGGCGTGGGATCAGAACCCAATAAATTTGAATTGAAATTAGAAGGGGAGCTAATCCAAGGTTCATATAGATATCCTCTTCATTCTAACCGCATGCAAGATTAGATCCACTACCAACCCTAGTAGAAAGGGAAATATTATAATTACCATGGGCGGCCCGCACCCTAATCCAAATCAATTTTGGGACTCACCCCACGTCGGTCCGACACCGTGAGTCACGACGAACATAACTGACTTGCAACTTTCTAAGCTAAATCATTTAATCACTTACATTATGCACTCTGCGCACTAATACAATCGCATATGTAGAGCCATAACCATCGGCATTGCTCTCGTCGCCTCGCGACTCGGACCCGGGACCCACGGTCCGGTCCCGCTCCCACTAACAATATGCATCAACAAAATTATTATTATTATTATTAATATTTTCCAACATTGGTAACAATGATCCAACTCAATTATTCCAGTGATAATAGAAAAAAAAAACATTGGGTTGCCCTTAGTATAATTATCCTCAAGGATACCGGATATTACAACTTTCTGCTTCTTGCTGCGCTAGGATATCAGAGAGTCGCCAAGAAACAAGCAATAACTAGTGGTGGAGCGGCGTGTAGTCGGATCTCCAATCTAGTTTGCATCTGAGTAGGCTTGAAGAATGAGAGAAGAAGACGACAGAAATAAGGAGCGAGTATCTATCCCTCTGAGGTATCGGAGGATCCGAAAAAGAGCATCGTAGTGTACTGAGTATGGAGCTGCAACAAACTGACGACAATACTGACAGTATGTGCAAATACAGGCCGAGTGATTCAGACGTAGATGAGTTGTCCCACAATCTGCCTGTACCAAGTAGGATCGGAAAGAGGGACTCTCTGTAGGACGTATCTTCGAGTAAAGCTCAAGAGGGGTATCTACGGTGCAGGTATCTGAGAGGGCTGCATGGCTAAAGATGTCAAAAAGGTATTTCTGCTAAAAGAGTAGAATGTCATCTGCATTATATGCAACCTCAAGACCGAGAAAGTAGCGAAGAATACCCAAGTCCTTCATCTAAAACTGGCTCCTCAGGTGCTGCTGAAGACAAGCAATCGTAGCAGTCATCCCTAATGATGATCATGTTGTCCACGTACAACAGTAGGATCGCCCGGCCCTGTGGGAACGAGCTCACAAACAGAGAGTGGTCTTGACTGCACTGGAAGTAACCAAGCTTCCTGACAGCATGTCGGAACCGCTCAAACCTGGCGCGAGGAGCCTGCTTGAACCTATAAATGGCCCGATGAAGACGACACACATACTAAGGAGGAACACAGTGACCGGGAGGAGAATCCATGTAAACAGTCTTAGACAGGTCACCGTGAAGAAAGACATTCTTCATATTCATTTAAAGAAGGGGTCAACAACGAACGGCTGCAACTGCCAGAAGAGCTCGAACAGTGGTCATCTGAGTCATCGAAACAAAGGTCTCCTCGTAGTCAACGCCATGCTCCTGAGTAAAGCCACGGGCCACCACTCGAGCCTTGTGTCGCTAAATGGATCCATCAGACCGGTGCTTGATCTTATAGATCCACTTGCAGCTGACAGGCTCAACACCAGAGGAAAGTAGGACAATATCTCAGGTCTGAGTCTGTTGAAGCCTGAAAGGCCTGAAACTCTTTATCCATGGCTTGACGCCACTAAGGAAACTAAACTGTCTCAAAGTAGGACCGGGGGTCCTGATTTGCTAGCACAGCAGTAAGAAAAGCAGTAAACTGAGTCGAGTAGCTACAGACAGAGACAAAGCCAAAGCGGTCAGGAAGTCCAGTGTCATGGCTAAAGCGGTAAGGTGGGTGGTGCTGGCGCTAGAGATAGCGAGGCGGGCACGGATCCACGACAGATGATGACAGAGCAGGCACAATAGGTGAAGGACTGGAGCAAACTCAAAAGCAGGAGAGCTGACATCCTCCGAGGAGAAAGGAAACTGAGACACAGGAGCAGTCCGACGAGAGTAGACCTGAGAAAAGGGTGAGAACCTTAGGAGGAGAGAGAGAGACACGAACGTAGAAGAGGAAGCCCCAGATGAGTCTCTTATAGAAGCTAGTGAAACAACCGGCAAATGAGCAGGTGGAGCCGGTGGTAAGGAAGGAGCCAGAGGAGCTGGGGAGCCCAAAGGATTCGACGGAGGGAACTCAGGTGTCAAGGATAGAGGAGAAGAAATCTCTAGAAAGGTGAGATCCTGAGCCTCAGGAGAGTAGTAGAGCATATTCTCGACAAAGGAGACATGTCGAAAGATACGCAAGCGACGAGTAAAAGGGTCATAACATCGGTATCCCTTGTGCTCAGTGCTGATCCCAAGAAGGCTGCACTTAGCTGCCTGAGCAAACAGCTTCGTGTGTTCATGGGGAGGAGGAAGAACGAAACAAATGCATCTAAATGTACGAAGAGGACTGTAGTCGAGAGTGGTAGAGAGGAGACGCTCGTGAGGAAATAAGTCATCCGGAAGATCCGACGAAGGAGTGATGTTAAGGAACTGGACTGAGGTCAGAAGAGCCTCATCCCAGAAGTGCCGAGGAACAGAATCAGAAAGAAGGAGAGTATGAGTAGTCGCAAGAATATGGCGATGGTTTCTCTCAGCAACGCCATTCTGCTCGTAAATGTGAGGATACGAGTGCTGAAAAATCGTCCCATGAGACTGAATAAGACTGCGCATAGCGGTAGATAGATACTCAAGGGCACAATCAGATTGAAAGATCTTAATGTGCCGACTGAACTGTGTGTGTGAATCATGGATGTAAAATCCTGATAGGCCTGGAGGATATCCGAGCGACGACGAAGAAGGTAGACCCATATGTAACAACTGTAATCATCGACAAATGAGACATAATATAAATATTCATTCATAAAGGGAAGATGAGAAGGTCCCCAAATATCAGAGTGGACAAGATCAAAAGAAGCAGAGCTCTGAGAAGTAGTAGAGGAAAATGGAAGGGCTGCAGCTTTTGCAAGCTTACTGCCAGTACAAGTAGACAGATATGGAAAAGGACCACTACCGAGAGCTCTAACAAGAAATAACCTCTTAAGTCGTGGTTCCGATGCATGACCCAAGCGTCTGTGCCATAGATTGGCATCAAGAAAAGTAGCCCCACAGAATCCAGAGGAAGATGGAGTTGGAGAGTGAAGAAACTCCATCTGGTACAACCCACCTATCCTACAACCTGCTCCAATCTTTCGCCCAGTATGTAGATTCTGAATAGAACTGAGTATCTAGGGTTAGAAATTTATAATTTGCATCGTAGTCTTACTTTTAAAAGGTTTGTATAGGAAGTCTTATTCAACTACTGTTTGGATCTAAGATTTCAGTCATTAGGCATAAATTTTACTATAATTTCTTAGGCCATATAAGTAAAGCTAGGCAAGTTTCCAATATAGTAAATATTATTTATGAAATGATCACAATTCTTGACATATTCTAGTTCAAGGGTCAAACTTTTGATTGCTGACTCCTCCTCTCGAGCTAAGGTAGCTTAATTTTTACTAGATGCTTAAATCAATCCACTTCAGTCATGCTGTGTGTATTTTAACCACCCTTTTTTTTACTATGCTACCAATTACTATCAGTGTCTGAAGCCATGCTTTGGTGACACTCCAGGCTCACTACCAGCCGATTCCCGTAAGCAATGCATTCCACTTATTAAAAACAGGATGTTAATTTGTTATAGGCTTAATCAAGCATCTAATATTAGGGAAGGTCTCTGGTCTGACATCTTGGATCCCCCTTGGGATCGAGTATGGTAGCAAGTAAACTCTAAACTGTTACTCATCAGAACTTTTTTTATTTTTTTGAGAAATCCCTCTAGATGAGTATATTAACAAAATAAGGTGTTACAACTAATTGAAAGAAAATAAAATACAATTTATTCTCAGAGCAGAAGAGATCCCCGGGGTGTTAAGCATTAGACCCGAGCAGTGCCTGCAAATAAGCGCCCAAAACTGCTATAAAGAATGTGGACCAGAGATCCACATATTCTTTATTCCTCTTTAGAATCTCAGTGTGAGGGGAGGACGTTTGTTGAAAGACTCTTATGTTCCGCTCTAGCCAGATGTTCCACGTTGCCGCCATCACAATAATATCGCAGAACCTCTTCAGGTCTTGCTTGATTCTTAACCTGTTGATTCGAGAACCTCCATTACTCGTCAGAACTTCCATTACCAATTGAAAGTCTCCGTAGATGTTCCACGTTACTCGTCAGCACTTCCATTAAAGCTTCATGAATCTAACCTATCGATTCTGAGTTCAAGAATCAACTCAGATGATCATTCTTTTATGATGCTTTCATTTTCATAGTATCCACTTGGTAGTATGATGTTCTCTTTTAACACTGGGTCTAAACAAAATTTTGGTATTCGATAATTTTGTATTTTACCAAAGTATGGTACCGGAGATGAAAAGTAACTCGTTTTTGTTCTTGGTTTTGACATGGTTTTAATAATTTCAGGTTTGTTGAAGCAAAATTTGAGGAGATTTTTCACAAGCATGCTCACACCAACCCTAGCGCACTGACGTCCGAAGAGTTGATGGGGATGCTGAAGGCTAATCGGGTTCCTAAAGATAGCAGTGGAGGGTAGGTTTTTCGGGTTGCGATGAACAATGCAACAGATTAAGGATATTAACCCAACAGACCTTAACTTGTAATATCTCTGGTTTTTCTAATCGCAGGTTAGCCAGCTGGACAGAGTGGAAGATATTGTACTTTCTATGCAAGGATAAAGATGGATTGCTTCACAAGGAGACCATAAGAGCTGTTTATGATGGAAGCCTGTTCTTAAAGATGGAGAAGGATAGAGCATCTTCTCAGAAAAAATCATGATAAGGGTCAAGGATGGGTTGTGTGACTGCTGTGTGTGTGTGAATAGATTAAGTGTAACCACCGCTGCGTAGCGCAGTTAGTAGTGGTGCTTCCTCTGCTTGCAGTTCAGCTCTTCCGCTCGTGTGGTGCTTCCCCGCTCGGTCTGTGGTCTTCGGCTTGTGTGGCGTGTTCTCCCCGCTCGTATGTGGCGCGCTCTGCTCGATGAGGGCCATGAGGCAACTTCCTCCCAGTGCGCGGCCGTCTCTGCTCTTGTGCATCCTTCTGCTGGTGTGGCGGTTCCTGTTGATCGTGGGTCTGTGGCGATGTCGCTTTGCACTCTGTTGTGGCTTTTATAGGGTCTCGTTTGGGCCCACCCAAATAAAAAAAAATAGATAAATTGTATGAAATTCTTATGCTAATGTTTGGTTTGTATTGTTAATCTTGTAAAGGAACATATCTGAATGTTTATACATGTAAAAAAATCAGATTTTAAATCTAATCAATTTTTTCTTTTTAAGATTGAATTACACATGTTCAATGGGAATTGGGGCAAAAGATTGGGGCTGACAATGGGCCAGGCCTGTGCCAGACTCAATCAAGTCAGGTTCGGACCCATGTTTAGTTCTTTGGTCCGTTCGGGCCCGTTTTGTAATGGGCTTTAAAGATTAAGGCATCAACCTAAAAGCCTTCAATGAGTAATTTCCTTCAATGGAGTTGTTTGGTATTTAATGGAATTTGTTACCGTATTTTTTATTTTTTATTTTTTTTTTGGGTTGTTTAGAGGGGAGGTTACCGGATCTCCAGGAGGTGCCACAGTCTGGTGCAAGCATGAACCACCGCACGTTGGCGGATCAACAGGTCATTGGCCTTACAACACCACCACAACCAATCAAAATAGTGGGTGGGGGGGGGGGGGGGGGGGAACACCACCATACATCATCGCGGATGGTCCGAAGAGGGGCTTTAGCGCCACCATGACGACCATCTTGCCGACATCAGGGATTGGAAATAAAAATAGAAAAACACAAAGGGCAGAAAATGCAGCACATATAGTGGTGGCTCCAGAAATTTATATGACTGGGATCAAATATTGTATTAAAAAAAATAAAAATTAATTTGCAACCCACCTATTGATACTGATCAGAGTAGGAGAATCAGATACTTGCTTGCTGTGATCCATGAAGGAGAAAGAAAAGAAGAAGTCAAGGACGAGATTCTTAAATCCATGATCTTGTAATCCAGCTCGCTACTGTCCCTCCCGTCCTCCCTCAAAGTTGGATTTTGATTATCTGATATGTTGAATGACTCACGCAAGAGGAGAAAGATGCCGACTCTCTGATCTATCATGTAAGAGGAGGAAGGACGGGCAGGGGCTGCAATTAACCCAACGGCGCGAGAATACTCAGAGAATAAAAGGGGCAATGTGCTTCAACAAGAGAAATTCAATAACCTAGGGGTCAGGCCTTTGGGGTTTAATAGAGTTTGACAAATCTGAGTTTTGAGTGGCCCACTCACCAAGGTCGCTAGGTGCATTGTTTACAAGATTGGACCCTTTAGTATAGGCTTTGAAAGTTGAGTGGGGTCAATTGACCCCACTGCTGCAGCGCCAGTCAAAATCCCGGCTCCTTCATCGGATCTCGCTGCCTTATGCTCAGGTGACGTTGCCTCTCCGCACGACACCAACGTGTCGCACCAAAATTCCTAGGGACCATCCGATGACCCTATGGTGGATCTCAGGCGTCCACGGTACTAGGGTTCTTCCCAGGACCTCTAGAATAATGCCCCCACCGCTAGGATGAATGAAAAATGAGATGGATGGTGGAGATAGATTCGGTCTTGTACCGATTTTTTCCTTTTCGGTACCGTAGTGGAACCCCTACCTAAATGGGTCGAGTAGACCAGCTATAAGAGTTAGGGGTTGTAACTAGGGCCGGGAAAAACTAAGAACTGATCCAACCCGACCTAAACGGGTCGGGTTGGTTTGGGTATTTTTACCAAATGGGTTGGTTCGGTTCTAATTTTTATTGACTCGACTAAGTACGGATCGGTTCCAGGTTATGGTTCAAATAGATCCGATCCAACCCTAAAGGACCATGCCCAATTAGGATTGTTCGAGTTTCAATATAATAGAACCGAACTAGTTTCAGTTCGGCTTTGGCTGGGCTCAAACCCGAACAAACCCGACCCAAGTTACACCGGATTCGGATCCATTCTTAAGAAAAAGGAAAACCCTTTCCTCCAGCCGCCATGCCCACTGAATCCACACATTGACCCAACCCCTTCACCAGCAGATGAGGGCCTCACCATCACCACCCAATCATCCACCAACCCCCCCCCCCCCCCCCCCCCCCCTCCCCCCCCCTCCTTCAATGCAAGGAGCCATCAACCAAGCTGTGGGCCTCTGCAACGTAGAGCTCGCCACATGAAAGATGTGGCTCTTCTTCCTCGCACTTGGCCCATACTTGGCTCCAACCGCAGTTGAAGCAGGAGGCTCCGATTCCTCTGCATGACACCTCAGCAGTTGAACCCCCCCCCCCCCAGTTCAGATCTCCTCCAATCAGTCGGCCTGGTTGGTGAGCCCGGTGCGCATCACAAGTTCGTTGGGCAACCCACAAGTGAATTGCAGTCCAGCAACAATGTGCGGCTGTGATGCACGTTGGGCCCACCGACTAGGGCCGACCAACCGGAGGAAATCCGCCCACTCTGCACGAGGCTTCCATCCCTGCATGACACGTCAACGGTTTAAGCTCCCCAATTCAGATATCTTCCAGTTGGTCAGCCTGGTCAGTGGGCCAGGTGTGCATCGCAATCGTAAGATGTCGATGGGCAACCCAAAAGTGAATCGTAGTCTAGCGATAGCGTGCGGCTGTGATGCACACCGGGCCCACCAACCGGGGCCGACCCCCCCAAGCCAAGATTGTTCTTGGATGAGATGCTCTTCGACTTCTCCTACAACTTTGAAAGGGCCCTATTTATTTCTAAGGCATTCGACAACCCATAAATTTTGCATAGAACCCTCCCCTTGTTCTTCCTTGCCCCATTAGATAGACACTTGTTCTGTCTTTGGCGTGCTAGTGACGTCTTTGTGAAGCCCGACTTGTTCTAAGGCCCGGGCGTCACTTTCATCCGAGTCTTATCAAAAGGCTGGCCTCATGACCCGGGTCATCTTGACTTGGCCTGGCTTGGCTTGGATTCTAAGTCATACTACAAGTGTAGTGGGGACACATTAGGTGAACCCTGTGCCATATATGACCCTCCATCTCCGTTCTCACAAGGCATGGAAGATATGATGCAAGACTTCCAACTACTGTGGGCCCAAGGGAGGAGGGCTTTGGATCATATTAATGAGTTTATGTAACACTCTATATGGTAAATTACACTTTACCCCACTTGAAGTTTAGTCTAAAATCACTTAGCCCCTGTTTTTTTTTTTGTTCCCCTTCTGTAAACCACTATTTTTTTTTTTTTGGTAATTTATATCTAATCAAAACTGGACCAAAATGACATAATCTAGTTAATCAGGGGGATAGAGTATAATTTACCCTTGATTAAATTTTCACTTTAGAATTTGTGACGATCAATATCTAATAGCAAAGAGTCAATAGTCAAGACTACTGGATAGAAAAAGTTAAGATAGATAAGGTGAGATGAAGTGAGGTGAGGTGAGGTGTCCAAGGTCACTAATTTAGTCCACATAGTCTGGAGAGAAAAGAAATTCTAGGCAATAAATATAATTTCTCATCCAAAACAGATATGTAGTGTTTTAAAGCCGTGAGCCACTGCGAATCCCATAAGAACATCATAGTTAAGCATGCTTTGGCAAGGAAAGTACTACGATGGGTGACCTACTTGGAAGTTCTCGTGTAAGCATAGGTAAAATAAACAATATCATGTTTGTGTGGGGCAGGATGTTACATAATTCTTCTCTCTCTCTCTCTCTCTCTCTCTCTCTCTCTCTCTCTCTCTCTCTCTCTCTCTCTCTCTCTCTCTCTCTCTCTCTATGTGTGTGTGTGTGTGTGTGTGTGTGTGTGTGTGTGTGCGCGCGCGCGCGCGCTTGTGGTGTACTATTTCTTATCACATTGTGAATAATTACTGATTAGCCATCAATGTTCCTCATAAACTTGATTGTTTAACTATAACCGTGTTATTTATCTTTTTTTTTAACGGTAAATTTAAATTATTATATAAAGAACCGGTTACAGATTTCGACTTATCTCTGGGTGAGTAAGCAGTAACCGTGTGATTTATCTTTACATTATTGTTGTTGGAGATACTTTTATAAGTACCCCACATATCTGTAATTAGTCCCTCGTTTTGCACCAAACTTGAACACACCCCATTTTCTTGGATCATACCCTAATCTCATCTGGAAAATACCCTTCCTCTATACACCCAAGCTACCACCCTGAATACCATAACTATAACTATCAAGCCATGTCCCATCTACTTGGGGTCGGCTTTATGAATCCTTCAGTTGAGCTAGTTAGAAATATACATAAAGATCATTTAAATATAATTTTCATACTACATATCCTCACTTGATTTATGTCATTGAAGATAATGATACTTGTGATATACAAGGTCCCACCACTATTAGAAGTGGTGACAACCGCCATGTCCAGTACCAACGTCTTTGATGGACCCGATTGTTTGGAGACAGTGGTCATTTTGATAGTTCAAGATTTGACGTCATAAAATTTACATAATCAATATGACCCAATTGACCCAAGTGGGAGATTTTTAGATTTTGTTCCATAAGTTGGCCTACATGGGACCACAGGTTATGGTTACCATCTTGAAGACTTGATCAATGTTGTAGACTCGATCCGGTAGGATCATGTTTTGGCCGGGTCAAATCGTCTGAACTTGCACCTAAATCGTGGGTTGAGCCTACATGTGTAGAGCTCAAGCTGGTTGAATCGATTAACCCTAATTTCTACCAGGAGTTGAGTAGGGACTAAGCTATATAAATACTTGGGCGTGGTTCTCCACTTCAACCCTAATGTCATTCACTATCTCAGAGTCGATCCATCATCTTTGAGAATCCGGGCAGAGAACTAAGGCAAGGAGTAGAAGGATAACACCTCGTCATCTCCCATCGTGTGCACCATCGATCTCTCTCACATGCACAGTATCCGCTCCCATGGTGACTGGTATATTTGAGACATTCTCCATCAAATCCAATGATGGATCCAGAGCTATCTTTTTCATAGAAAAATAAAGTTGACACTGGTTACAAAAGGAAGTAGCAAATCCCAAGCCAATAGCCCAAGAAGAGATCGAGACAACCACCATCTTTAGAACACCCCCCCCCCCCCCATTCTCATTAGCTTCCTCAGCACAAAAGACTTTTGTTGAACACTAACCACATCGACCAAAAAATCGTGAAGTGCAGAATGCTTCAAACTAGAGAATAATGTGTTATCTCATATTTACTTTCTCTTCTTCGTGAATATGTAATTCTTCTGTCTTTGAAATTAGTCCTATTTGCATTAGAGCTGGCAAACAAGTTAGGATTAGGGTTAGCGGGTTAGAATGACTCAACCCTAACCTAACCTTTTTATTAAACATGTCAACCTTCCTAACCCTAGCCCTAAACGAGTCAACCCTAACTCATTTAACCCTATTAATCTAAACATACACTACCCAAAATTTTCAAAATAATTTAACGTTTGGTCTAAAATTACTTATCACATACTCCAAAATCTTATTAGCTAATCAAATAAGAGAATCAATGAAAATCAATATATATTTTTGTTGAGAATAGTCCCACATCGGTAAAGGGATGGGAGTTCCACGTATTTATACATTGTTGCCTCCTCCCTCTCATTACCGGTTTTGAGGGGGCACGGGAATCGTAACATGGTATCAGAGCTAGGCCCACCCGTTTTCCCTCCATGTGTCCCATCGTACCCTCTTTCTCCCTCCGATCGAGATCTTCTCTCTCCCTCCAATCGAGAGACACTCTGTGTGCGGGCGGGTGTTAACAAAAGTCCCACATCGGTAAAGGGGTGGGAGTTCCACATCTTCATATATCGTTGCCCTCTCCCTCTCATCACCGGTTTTGAGGGGGCACACGAATAGTAACATGGTATCAAAGCTAGACCCGCTCTGGGAGCTCCTTCCGATTGTGCCCTTTCCACGCATGTCCGGCGTGAGGGGGTGTTGAGATGGTCATGCCTCACATTGGTTAGTCCCACATCAGTAATTGGAACGGGTGATGGGACGTTTATATACCAGCCTTGGACCTCCCCTTACAAGCCAGTTTTGTGAGGCGAAGGATATCCAAGGGTCTGGATTCTTTACAATTTTAATTAATATTTAAAATTTACAGCGCAAACTTATAATTTTATATAAATTCACACAAAAAACAAACTAAAGTAATGTTGCAATAAAATTATTCATCTATAACATAGTCATACTTCAAGTCTCAAGACACGCAAATAGGCAAGATCCCCGCCCCGCCACCCACCCCTTGGCCTCTATTATACTCTCCACTCTGTACTCCGCACCTAGGGCCTCGTCAGTCTCTACCCATGACCTCAGTTGTAAAGATCCACAACAAATTACATATAAGAAGTGAATGTTAAAAGTTAATTCCCCCAAAAGTAGGTGTTGTACACTAATAGTATGAGAGGAATTATACTCAAAAGAGGATTTCATTATTTATGAAGTGGCGGCATCCTTACCCACGGTGACCTTGTTAACAATCAAAATATATTGAAAGGAGCATGTTCTGTTACGCAAATGCAAGCAGAACCCTAACCCGGCCCGTTTAATAAATGGTTTGAGTTAGGGTTGGGTTAGAGCATCTCCACCCATGGCCTCTATTTTGCTATTGCCAAATAAGCATATTCCCCAAATATTCTTAAATGGAGGCCTTCCATCTCCAACCAGGGCCCCTATAATTTAGCATCTTCAAGGAATATACCTTTTTTATTTTACTTTTAAATATTAGAATAAAAATTCATTAACAAGAATAAACATTAACAAAAAAAATTATAAAATAAGTAATTAAATAATAATATAATAACAAATATTAAGATAAAATTTATAAATCTTTTAAATATATGCCTCTATTTTAATTTCTTATTTTTCAAATTATTTTAAAAGACACTTAATTATTAAGAATTCATACTTTAAAATTTTAAATTATAATTATAAAAATAAAATAATTATTATAATCATATATGATAGTATATATGTAATATTATTAAATAAATAATAAGATATATTATATATTGGTCATTCAGAATAACATTTGTTTTTGCAAACTAACATGGGGATCTATTTAACCCGCCCCAGGGGAAACCACAACATTAATATTACGGTACAGAAAATTATAAAGTACATAAAGACAAGTACACGGAAACACTAATATTACGGTACATGAAAGTAAATGACATAATAAGAAAAACAAGTAGATAAAACCACTAATATTCGGGTAGGTCATCGCCGATTTCACTTCCTCCTCCGTATCCACTCCCTCCGTGCTGACCTCCACGGTATCCCCTTCCTTCGTGCTGACCACCTCCGTGCTGACCTCCTCGATATCCCCCTCCTCCATGCTGACCTCCTCCGTACCCGCCTCCTCCATAACCATCTCTTCCAAAGGTATCACCTTCTTGTTGAGTGCCACCCTCGTACCCCCTTCCCCCGTATCCTCCCGATGAACCTGCATAATATCCAGCCCTCCTCGCAATTTCATCTTTTTTATTTTGCATTATTGCACATGTAATCGGATCAGCAATGGTATTCAAATCAATCATAAGGATCTCTCTATCCTCGCGTTCACGATCAAGCTGGAGTTGTTTTTCTCTTTGATCTAATTTTCTCCTTTCGTTCTCTAATTTATGCATCATCATTTGTGACATGCTTTCCCTATCACTAGATTGTTTATCAAAGACTTGATTAATTTTGGAAAAGACTTCATCATTCTTACGTGACATGTCTTTAACGTACTCCTCTATATCGAAGTCTCCCGATTTCGCCCTCTTCGCTTTTTCTTGTTTTCTTCCGGTAGGGCGACGCGATGAGTTATCGATCGGGGACCGATCTTCATCCATGACATGGATTTCATCCCCATCCGTGTTAAGATCGATATAGGCGGATGAGTTTGATGCCGATCCTTGAGATATCGTTGACTTTTGAGGTGTGGGGTCGGCCCACTTCTCTGCATCTTTCAAGATCAACCAAACATGGTCGAACTGGAATACTTTCTTTGCGCCAAAATTCAGATAGAGTTCTTTAGCTTTCGTAATCTATAATAAGCAAATAGTAAAACACAAGTTAGCTAGATATATTAAAAATATTAGAATAATATATAAATAAAAAAAGATTGGAATATGCTTACAATATCTAGTTCATTTGCTCCGCTTATGTTAAGTCGATCGATCTTCATATAACAAGTTTGGAATAGACTTACGGCCTTAGAAATTATATGGAATCGACTCTCTAAGGATTTGGAGCTCCTCTTTTCGCAGTTGGCATTTTGATTGAATACCGCTTGGACTCTCTCCCATAGCCTATCTTTCTTTTGATTGGTACCCAAGATCGGATCTTGGGAAATATCAAGCCAAGCCAAGCACAAGACTCGGTCTTCTTCGTTGGAGAATGCCCTTCCACGGCTCGAAGACATTGGAAAATGAATAAATATTTTCAAAAGGGTGAAGGTGAATGAGAACAAGGCTGTAAGATTTGTGGACGGAGAGAGTAAGATCTCACTATATATAATAGATGGCTCTTGAGGAGGGAGAGAGTAAGATGTCTTGGGAAGATGATAAAGCTGTATCGGGTCAAAATTTTCAAAGACCGAGTAAAATCGAATCATATTGATCGTCTTGGGAAGAGGATAATATTGTGTCGGGTCTAATTTTTCGAAGACCGAGTCAAATCGAATCATATCATCTTGAGAAGAGGACAAAGTTGTGTCGGGTCAAATTTCCCAAAGACCGAGTAAAATCGAATCATATCGTATTGGGAAGAGAATAAAGTTATGTCTGGTTAAATTTTTCAAAGACCAAGTAAAATCGAATCATATCGTCTTTAGAAGAGGACAAAGCTATATCGAGTCAAATTTCTTGAAGACCGAGTAAAATCGAATCATATCTAGGGAAGAGAACAAAGTTGTATCGGATCGAGTAAAATCGAATCATATCATCATAGGAAGAAGACAAAGCTGTATCGGGTCAAATCTCTACAAGACCAAGTAAAATCGAATCATATCGTCTTGGAAAGAGGATAAAGCTGTATCGCATCAACTTTATCAAAAATCGAGTAAAATCAAATCATATCATCTTAGAAAGAGGACAAAGTTATGTCGGGTCAAATTTCCCGAAGACCGAGTAAAATCGAATCATATCGCCTTGGGATGAGGATAAAGATGTGCCGTATCAACTTTCTCAAAGAGTGAGTAAAATCAAATCATATCGTCTTGGGAAGAGGATAAAGTTGTATCGGGTCTAATTTCCCGAAGACCGAGTAAAATCGAATCATATCGCCTTGGGAAGAGGAAAAAGCTGTGTCAGGTCAAATTTCCCGAAGACCGAGTAAAATCGAATCATATCGTCTTGGGAAGAGGATAAAGATGTGTCGTATCAACTTTCTCAAAGAGTGAGTAAAATCAAATCATAACTTCTTGGGAAGAGGATAAAGTTGTGTCGGGTCTAATTTCCCCAAGACCGAGTAAAATCGAATCATATCGCCTTGGGAAGAGGAAAAAGTGTGTCAGGTCAAATTTCCCGAAGACCGAGTAAAATCGAATCATATCATCTTGGGAAAAAGACAAAGCTATGTCGGGTCAAAATTTTTGAAGACCGACTAAAATTGAATCGTATTGTCTTGGGAAGAGGACAAAGCTGTGTCAGGTCAAATTTCTCGAAGACCGAGTAAAATCGAATTATATCATCTTGGAAAGAGGATAAAGCTATTTCGGGTCAAATTTCTAGAAGACCGAGTAAAATCGAATCATATCGTCTTGGGAAAAGGACAAAGCTATGTCGGGTCTAATTCCTCGAAGACTGAGAAAAATCGAATCATATCGTCTTGGGAAGATGATAAAGTTTTGTCGGGTTAAATTTTTCGAAGACTGAGAAAACCCTTATAAATACATCTAACTCTTCGATATCCCACAACTCATACACTCATACCACTTTACTGTTTCAAAAATGAACTTTGGAACTGGACCATCACGTTTCTCTTCTTCTTCTTCTGACGAATTTGAGAGCTACATCCAAGATTGGAAGGAAGAGTTAGATGGGATGGATCAAACCATATCTCAACTAGCTCAAGTGTATACCACCAACAATGTTATCATTGCTCAATGCATTGCGAAGAAGAAGAAGGAAAAATGTAGAGGCTCGATTCCTGGCCATGTGGTAATCAATCGAGGAAGAGAAGAAGGTAATGCTCGACTTTACCATGATTACTTTTCTGATAATCCCACATATCCCGAAAACATATTTCGTAGAAGGTTTTGTTGCAGTAAGAGTCTATTTCTTCGCATAGTTAATGGGGTAAAAGAGCACGATGACTACTTCGTGCAGATGAGAGATGCATGTGGTAAATTAGGTTTGTCTACTTTACAAAAAATTACTGCTGCCCATCGCATGTTAGCGTATGGAACATCAGCAGACATTAATGATGAATATATTAGGATAGCTGAGTCAACCGCGCAAGAATGTTTGAAGTACTTTTATCGAGCTATCATAGAAGTTTTCGGAGAAGAATATTTGAGGTATCCAAATGCAGATGATATTGCACGAATCCTGTGGAAATCTGAAAAGAGAGGGTTTCCGGGAATGTTGGGTAGTTTAGACTGTATGCACTGGGCATGGAAAAACTACCCAACAGCTTGGGTGGGACAATACTCTGGACGCCATGGAGGCCCAACGATTATTCTCGAGGCAGTAGCATCATACGACTTGTGGATATGGCATGCATATTTTGGTTTACCAGGATCAAATAACGACGTCAATGTGCTGAATTCCTCAAATTTGTTTGATAAACTATCACAAGGTATCGCCCCTCCTGCTCATTACAATATTCTAGAAAGTACTTATGATACTGGTTATTATTTGGCCGATGGGATATATCCCAAATGGTCCACCATTGTACAATCTATATCCCATCCCCAGGGTCCAAAGAAACAGCACTTCAAAACAGAGCAGGAAAGATTTCGAAAAGATGTAGAGCGGACATTTGGAGTTCTTCAAGCATGATTTGTGATCATCAAGGGGCCAGCACGTATCTGGGATAAACGATTTATACACGACATCATGATAGCTTGTGTGATACTACACAACATGACCGTGGAGGATGAGCGCATCGACGATCCTGATTTTGATGATTTTACTCCAACAACGACGATTTCTGAAATTCCGACGATTCCTCGTTAACAGATGGAAGCCGACGACGCCGAACGATTCCGACGATTTATCACTCGACATAAGAAAATACAAAATTGAGAGGCACATTTTGTACTTCGGGATGCACTCATTGAACACTTGTGGCAAAGGCTCGGCAATGGAGAAAATTAAGACAATTTTTTTTCTTCTAATTTTGATGTATTTCTAGGTTAAAATGTATTACAAGTTTGATGTATTTCGGTAATTGGTGTGTAGAATAAATTCTATGTCAAGTTTCCTTTGGGGTGGATTAAATAGATCCCCATATGTTTATTAGTTCACAAAATTATATTATTTATATAATTAATATAATATTTAATAATTTAAAAATAACTCCAAAAATATTAGATATTAGTCTCTTTTCGAAGGCGTCGATGAGAGCTTTCCAACAGTACCAAATTTGTTAAAAACAGATTAATAAATTAATACATATACTTAGTTTAAAATATTTATGTATAAATTTAACAACGAATATAGATGTCATTTGAATTTTTATATATAGGCTATGAAGGGTCTTCTGGGTATTAATCCCAAAATCAATAAAATAAGGGGGGCTGCCATTTGGGTGAGAAGTCCGGCATATATGCCGGCTGATTTGCAGGTGGGTTGGGTGATCCCGTCCGCCATATTTGCATATATGGCGGACGGTTGGAGATGCTCTTAGGCGGGCTGGGTCAGGTTGGGTTAGCGGGCTGGGTTAGCTTTTGTTGGCTCCAATTTGTGTTTGTGCTCCTGTTTCCATGGCACGATAAACACAGAGGAAATAAAACCAACACACCACACCTTAGCTGAGCGACTAACAGCTACGTACTGCTCAGTCAAACAGGTTAGAAACCAGCATAAAGCGCGGGCCCCATATGTGACTGATAATTGACAACATCAGAGCACAATCGCCAAGCCAAATGGAGAAGGTGTAGATGCCCTCACATCCCAAAAACCGGGTCGTAAACGGCTGTCCACTAAATGGTATATGAGGACGATTGTTTTTTCTCTCTAGCCGATGTCGGACTAAATCCCAATGAATCACCCCCTCCCACTGAGGATTGGGGGTGAAGCCAACTGCTCCTTCTCATGTGGGTTCGAGGGACTAGTTGATGCTCGGGGTGGCACAAGTGCCTGCAAGGAGCCTGGGGTGCGGAAGCAAACACGCCCCTCCACCAAAGTGTATGGGGCACATTGGCCAACTTGTGCTCTTATACCGTTTGTAGATACCCTCACACCACAATATTGTGCGACCGAGATCCCACGCAGCTGAAAGAGAACCTCGAGATGCGAAGAACCTTGCACTGGTAGACGACAACCTACACCAACAACGACAAGAACGAACAAGAACAAGCACAAGCAATCACACACGATATTCTGGCAAAAACCGATCAATGGATTTACTAGTATTGGAATACAATAATACAATAGTGTACATTTGTTTGTTTCTACCAATCCCTCACACATCCTTAAAGAGATTACCACCCAAAGTGAAGAGAAAGATGATGCAGCCCTCACACACCCAAGAACAAGAAGGAACCTGGCGTTCATCGAAACCCTTGAAGGTCTAGATGAATTCCTATTTCTCTTCCTAGCCTCGATGATGGCTACTCTCTCAACCCTTGAAAGCCTCCAATCACATCCTAAATTCGTCTAGAACCTCCTATAAATAGACCCAAGTTTGTATCTGTAGGAGGAAATCCATGTGAAACCGTCCCCAGCCGATGTGGGGCGTACGATAGTTGCCCATCCACGAGAGGGTATATATGAGGATGATCGTTGCCCGTCCCCAATCGATTTGGGACTAAATCCCAACAGAAGGAGGGTACGTTCCCTAAAATAATGGATTTTGGCTTGACTCCACCCAGCTGATCTTGGACTTGGTCGCTCTAGTGGGTAACTAGTCAGGCTCAAAGGTATATGGTTAAGTCATCTCGAACTAACCCTAATCCTACAGGTGTCGGAATTAGTTTTATTGTTTGAGTGGGTGCGGGCCCCATCTCCAGTGCAATGAGAATGCGTCACACCTAACGCACCTCATCAATAAACGCGAACCCATAGGAGACTCTCAATTGAAAATGAGAAAACGTGTTCCGGTTGCGGTGTACAGGGCTCTAAAGGGGGGGTGTCAATCCCATTTGCGCCTACCGATGTTTGAGCACGAAAATCGAGATGAGAGAGAGAGAGAGAAGATAGTACGAATTGCAATCTCCCCCTCTACGTTCCGTTCGATGTGCATAAAACCCCAACAAAAAGAGAGAGAGGCCGTGACGTCCTCTCTCCCCCCCGGTTTCCCATTTTTCTGTGAGAAAAGCAAGAGAGGGAGAAGAGGATGGTAGTCCTCTCCCCCCTCCCCTCCTCCTCCCTTATATTGTCTTCTCTTTGAGAAGGTGGGGAGAGAGAGAGAGAGAGAGAGAGAGAGAGAGAAAGAGAGAGAGAGAGAGAGAGAGAGAGAGAGAGAGAGAGAGTAGCCCCTCTCCTCTCTTAAGGGATTTTCTTGCTTTGCAAAGAAGAAAAGAGAGAGTAAAGATCCGGCCGGGCTTTTGTTTTCCTTTTTTCCTCAAGGTTTTTATCTCTCCGTTAGATTGAATTAGAAAGAGAAGATTCTCAAGCCTTGCAATCCCTCTCTCTTCTCATCGATCTCTATGGGTCTCCATATGAAATTTGGGCGCCAAGAAAAACCAGAGTTGAAGGCTCCCACTGGTGATCGTCGCATCGCATTGTCGCTAAATCTTCCATGATCGCTATCAGGATCACGCAAGAGCAAGAATTCTATTACATCGACTCAATCGCGGATCGTCAACCAACAAGTTATGGCTAGAGGTACATTTCGATCCACCGCTTTCGCATATGATCTCTTTGTCCATCGTTTTCAAAGCTAATAGTTTCTCGATAATAGAGACAATTGCCTACTTCTTTGTAGAATATTTCTTACACTTGGTATTAGAGCCAGGTTTTTTCTGATCGGTTATCTATGTAGTTTGGGTTTTGACCCCTTTTTACAATTGATAATATGCTTTTTTTGGTTCAATAAATCTATCATCGATTAGGCAATGGATCATTAAAACCCTAAAATCCGTACGTATTTGTTACTCTGATCAACCATCGTAGCTTAAGGGGATTTTGCGATCAGCGATCGACCCTATCGTTTGGCTTATGTCGATAGATGGGCAAGGGAGGCCACGCGACGAACCGTAAAATTATGATGGTTGACCAAAATCGGGTAGATCCAAAATTCAGGTCTTGTGACTACTTTCGCCCTGATTCGTGAATCGAATCAGAGCGAAGGATTGTACATCATAGGGCATATTTTTTTTTATCATAAGTTTTGATGTACGGGTTTTGTTCGATTTCTCGGCCAAATCCAGTTACATCGGTCGAGCTATATGGATAATTATATAAGTTTTGTGAATGATCAGATCTAAATCCCTCCCGTGGGGAATTGTTCGAGACTAGCCAAAGCATCCTGGATCATTCTTCATGAGTGATTCATGCAGTACGTGTCATTGGGTGCATTGAATCACATAAGTTCGATTGATCATGACGTCCCCCTTCTAGTTGCATCGATATTAGGTTTTGCCTTTGCCCACGGGGAGACAATCCCTAATGCGGTGCAATTAGAGTAAGAAGGTAAATTATATATGAAAAAATGATGGTTCTTACGCCCACATGAAAAGAACCATTGCATAGGCTCTTTATACAATTCACTGGTCTTATCGAAAAATATGAAGTTTCTTATGATTTTTTAGTAAAATTCCTATGGGGAACGGTCTTTCCACATTGGGAGGCCTGAAATTTACGTTATATAATTAGTATCGACTAATCATCAGATATAGAATAATTTATTTTTGCCTCGTAATAATGTATGATTTTTCTTCTCCAGTTGTCCCACCCTATGTCTTAGACCTTACACTGGACCTTACCTCCCGCTCCGGAGAGATTTTTCCAGATAAAAGGAACAAACTATCACTTAGGCATCTGACCGATGATAAAGTATATAGTACGAGAGCATATCATTCAAACGCATGATACTGCTCTAATGTGTTATGAATCTAATCATATCCATTCTTGTAAATCTAACAATGACTGGTGGATTGATTTTGATTCAACAATCAATATCTCTACCATTATACAGGGGTTTCTCGACTTACGAGACCCAATTGATGGAGAAAATGTCATCTTCTTATGGAATAAACTAAGCTCCTAGGTAGAACGTATGGGGACCCACAGACTAGTCCTCCAGACCGGATACTCTTTGAACTTAGATAAAGTTTTCTATGTTCCAAGTTTCTCTAGAAATTTGCAGTCTATTTCAAGATTGGTGCATATGGACTTTGTTTTTCAGTTTGATGGTTTTATCATTTTGATCAATAAAGATTCAATTCTCATAGGCTCTAGTAGGTTGATTAATGACTTATATAAACTGGATATATACTCTAAAAATAATTTCTCCATGATAACCATAGATAAAAATATTATCAATAAGGATTCCTCCTCTCTATGGCACAGAAGGTTAGGCTATATATCTTTGAAGAGGCTAAAGAGGTTAGTAAAGAAAAGGATTCTAAAGACCCTTGATTTAACCAATTTTGGGATTTATAAGTACTGTATAAAGGGAAAACATACCAATAAATCCTTTAAGGGTGCCAGGAGGAATACTGAGAAGTTAGGTATCATACACACGGATCTCTGTGGATTGTTTAGTACACCTTGCCTAAATGGTCAATAGTATTTCATATCATTTATAGATGACCATACAAGATATATCTATCTCTATCTCCTAAACGATAAGTCAGAAGTTCTTGAAGATTTTAAAGTCTATAAAGCGGAGGTAGAGAAACAATTCGGTAGGAGTATCAAGGTCATTAGATTATACAAAGTTGGTGAGTACTATGGTAGGTACACAGAGTATAGACAAAGACATGGTCAATTTGTGAAGTTCCTTGAGGAGCACAGTATGGTATTATGGTTCAATACACAACGTTGGTCACACCATAATAAAATTGTATAACCAAAAGGAGGAATCGGACGCTAATGAACATGGTAAGGAGCATGATTTGCAATTCCTCCTTTCCTTTCAATATGTGGAGTGAAGCCTTAAAGATCATCGTGTATGTTCTTAACAGGGTTCCATCTAATACCGTTCCTAAAATATCCTTTGAGTTATGGAACATATGGAAGCCTAGTTTATATCACATGCACGTCTAGGGTTGTTAAGTTGAGATTAGGGTATACAACCCATGTGAGAGGAAGTTAGACCCTCGGACATACAATGGCTTCTTTATTAGGTATGCGGAGAAGTCCAAGGGTTACATGTTCTATTGTCCATCGCACTCACTAAAAATAGTAAAAGAAAAAAGTGCTCATTTTCTTGAAAGTGGCAACTTCAATAGGAGTGTTCCTACACAAGAAATTATGTTTAAGGAGATACGAGTTCTGGTCTATGTACCCGTAATACAGGAGGGACAGGTTGATCATCAGGATGAACAACCTATGGTAGTTTCTGATCAATGATTTTCTGACATCCCAACTGATACAGAATAAGTTGCCACTGAGTCTGTCATAGAGGAACCTCAAGAAGAGGAACTGACAGGTTTCAGGAGATCCAAGAGAAGACAAAGAGTGTCAATTTCTAGCGACTACGAAGTATACCTCCAAAAGTCAAAAAGGTCCACACTATTGTCGAACTATCTCTAGAACCCGAAACGTTTTATGAAGCCTTGAGCAGAAGAGATTCTACAAAATGGCTAGATGTCATGAAAGATAAGATAAAATCCTTGGCAAATAATCAAGTCTGACATTTAGTAGAGTTACCTAAAGAGGCTAAGGCCATCGGCTGCAAGTAGGTCTATAAGACCAAAACTGATGTCGTAGGTAACATCGAACGATATAAAGCAAAACTTGTAGCCAAGAATTTACTCAAAGAGATGACATTTATTATCATGAAAAGTTTTATCCAGTTTCTAAGAAGGATCCATTATAGATAATCTTGGTTTTGATAGCTCACTATAATCTTGAGCTACAATAGATGGACGTGAAAACGATATTTCTAAATAGGGATCTAGAGGAGGAGGTATATATGGCGCAACCTGAGAGTTTTACCTTAGGTAAAGGTAGTCAGCTAGTCTGCAAGTTGAAAAATTCATTATACGGACTGAAACAGGCATCCCAAAAGTAGTGCTTCAAGTTCTACAATGTTATTACCTCCTTCGATGTCATAGAGAATATTGTGGATCGTTGTATGCAACTTAAGATTTGTGGGAGACATCATGTGTTTCTGGTCCTATATATGGATGACATTCTTCTAACTAGCAATGACTTAGGGATGATACACGCGACGAAATAGTTTCTCTTAGAGAACTTTGACATAAAAGACTTAGGTTAGATATCCTATATGATTGGCATTGAGATCATCAGGGATTGGTTTCAAAGATCACTAGGTTTGTCTCAAAGGGCCTATATTGATAATGTTCTGAAAAGGTTTAATATGGAGAACTATTCACTGGGTATTGCTCACATTGTTAAAGGTAATAGATTTTGCTTATCCTAAAGTCCGAGAAACTCTTTTCAAAGAAAGGCTATGAAAAACATTTTCTATACATCTGTAGTTGACAGTTTGATGTATCTAGAGGTCTATACAAGACCTGACATCAGCTTTTACAGTAAGGATATTAGGTAGATACTAGAGTGATCTTAGCATTGATCACTAGAAGGGTGCTAAAAAGGTCATAAGATACCTTTAGGGGACGAAGGATTTTATGCTTACATATAGACACTCTGAGCACTTGAAGCTAGTCGACTTTTTAGACTCTGACTTTGCTGGGTGCCTAGATACGAGAAAGTCGACATCGGGCTATGTGTTTCTATTGGCAGGAGGTGCTATCTCATGGAGTAGCACCAAACAGACCTTACAGCATTGTCGACTATGGAGACAGAGTTCGTTGCACTCTACGAAGCAACATCACAGACTTCTTGGTTATGGAATTTTGTCATAAGGATTAGGATTATGGATTTCATATCCAGGTCTATCAAGATCCATTGTGACAATATGGTTGTTGTGTTCTTCTCAATGAATAATAAGTGTGGAAGTCGTAGCAAGCACATGCAGTGACATCAAGTATCTTGTCGTGCGAGATGATCAATCAGCTGATAAGATTATCGTTTAGCATATTGGTATGGATCTTATGGTTGCAGATCATATAATCAAGGGATTATCACCCGTTCAGTATAAGAGTCATGTGGATAGCATGGGACTTCGAAGCTCATTGTACGTTTGAGTATGCTTGTACTTTTCCTTTTCAGCAGCTAATAAAGTTTTTATTTATGTCTCACTCTGGATATGTATACTTAAGTTCGTGAGACATACAGTAGGACCTCAGAGTATGTTTATTACTTATAAAGTTTGATAATCACATAAAGTGCTTATTTAAAGAGGATTGGTCATAGCGTAACACGTGGAAGGAAGGGTCTGCTCGTAAGGGTATAACCGTCATAATTCATGTGACTATGAATCTTTGTCTAAGAGAAATAATACCTCTTAAAGTTATGAGTCTAGTTTGTTTTTGCAAAATACAGTGTGTGCACACTACGGTTTTTTCAAACTGAGTCATTACCCACTAGAGTGTGTTATTTTTCCAAAATAAAATTTTGTTATGATTTTTTGTTTCGTTTGCCAAGTGAGAGTGTTGTGTTTTGGCTTGACTTCACTAAGACGTTCTTGGAATCGATTGGTCTAGTGGGTAACTAGTCGTGCTCAGAGATATGTGGTTAAGTCATCTCGAACCAACCGTAATCCTACAGGTGTCGGGATTAGTTTTAGGGTTTGAGTGGGTGCGGGTCCCAACTCCAGCACAACAAGAATACGTCACACCTAGCACACCTCATCAGTAAACGTGAATCCATAGGAGACCCTCAATTAGAAATGAAAAAACGTGTTCGGGTTGTGGTTTACAGGGTTTTAAAGGGGCGTGCCAATTAGGGCTGGCAATTTTGGACCCGACACGGCAGACCCGACACGAAGTTAGCGGATCTGGGTCTGGGTTAAATGGGTTCGGGTCGTAAATGGGTCGACACGATAGACCCGTTTAATAAACGGGTCGGGTCCTGGTTTAGGGTCTGGAGACGATAAACCCGAGAAAACCCGTTTAAATTCAACAGGTTATGTCGGGTTGGGTCAGGTCGAGTCTACCCGCAATCCGATATGGTAATATATAGTACCAACGGGTCTATCGGGTCAAGTCGAGTCGAGTCAGATTAGGTCGGATCGGGTCAACTAAATAGACCTGTGTGGTAAACAGGTCTTACCGGGTCTTATCGAGTCTACCCGTTTATTAGCGGGTCGGGTATGGGTTTAGGATCTAGACACGATTAGTTAAACGGGTTGGGTCCGGGTCTAGAGGTTTTGGACACGACCCGAAACTAGACATGACACGAACCCGACACAACACGACCCGTTGACACCCCTAGTGCCAATCCTGTGTTTGACGACGGTGCTTGTGCATGAAAATCGAAAGGAGAGAAAGAGAAGATCGGACGAACTGTGATCTCCCCCCTCCCCCTTCTATTCGATATGCAAAAAATCATAGCAACGAGAGAGAGAAAGAGAGGCAATGATCTCCTCCCCCCCCCTGGTTTCCCCTTTTCCCATAGGAAAAGCGAGAGAGGGAGAAGAGGTCTACAGTCCTCGCCCCCCTCCCCTCCTCCTCTCTTTCATTCTCTTCTCTTCGGGAAAGCAAAGAGAGAGAGTGCATCCCTGTGGGTGATGATCTCCGTGCCAACCCGAAGACTCCGCCCAACCAGTCAATCGAGTCGAGTCGAAAGTCTAATCAAACGTTTGTCTAGTCCGTTGATTCGGATGTTGAGTATTGGTGCCTTTGAGTTTAAACTTCGAAGTAGAAGAGAGATCGTAGATTGATACAAGATGTGATCTTGGAGTTCACCCAAAGCCTACATCTTCGTGCTATAAGGAGCAACCTGAATTCACTAACACTTGAACTGAAGTGATCTCGACAGGCCGAGTGTCACTGGTTTCTCTTCGAAAAGAAGATCGAAAGGTTGGGATGTCAGAGCTCTAGATTTTTGAAAGTCCGATTCAGTAATCAGATATTCGATCTATTACACTCGTAGGGTCTGCTATTTATAGAGATTCTGAAAGGAAACCGGGGTATGGGGTAGTTTATATAGCTGTCATCGGGATCCAAACGGGGGTTGGTGGGTCCTGTTATCGTTTCTGTGGACCCCTCAGGCAGGGCTGGTGGGTCCCGTTGTCGTCTCTGTGGATCCCCCAAGCAGGGCTGGTGGGTCCCGCTATTGTCTCTGTGGACCCCCAGGCAGAGCTGGTGGGTCCTGTTATCGTCTCTGTGGACCCCCCAAGAAGGGTTGGTGGGTCCCGATGTTTGGGCGTTGGCTAAATTTTGCACCCACAGTTACCCCCTCCAAGTTAGCTGGAGGCTGATCCAGCTGACTTGGAATCCTGGTGTGAAATCCATAATCCCCTACCAAGGGCTGGTGTTGTCGCGGCTTCGTTAAACATTGCAGGCTGATAGGACTCTGGCCACCGATCGGTCAAGATTGACCGATCGGACGATTTTGACCAATCGATCAAATATGTCAGATCGGTCGCTTTCAATCGGTTGGACTTCGAGCGATCAGGTAAAAAACCATGTTTTTTGCCCGATCGTTTGAAGATTTACCCGATCGTCTGCCTGTCGATCGGGGTAAGCACTTTGATCGATCGATTAAAGTTAACCGATCGGTCAACGTTGTCCAATCGGTCAAAGCTGACCGATCGATCAAAGTTATCCGATCGGATGATTTCAATTTGTTGGACTTCGGGTGATCGGGTAAAAAACAATGTTTTTTGCCCGTTTCTTTTGAATTTTACCCGATCATCTGCTTGTCGATTGGGTGAAGTCTTGTTTGACCGATCGGTTAAATTTGTCTGATCAGATAAGTTTAATTGATTGGACATTTTTAACCAGTGGAGCTTGGAACGATTGGCTAAAAAACCAAGTTTTTTGTCCAATCCTTTGGAAATTCACTCGATCGTCTACTTGTCAATTGGGTGAAGTAAAAATGTCTGATCGATTAAATTTGTTCGATCGGATAAGTTTAACTAATCGAACATTTTCAACCAGTGGAGCATGGAGTGATTGGGCAAAAAATCAAGTTTTTTGCCTAATCCTTTGAAAATTCACCCGATCATCTGCCTATCGATTGGGTGAAGTCTTGTTGGTCGATCGGTTAAATTTGTCCGATCAGATAAGTTTAACTGATCGGACATTTTCAACCGGTGGAGCTTAGGGCGATTGGATAAAAAACCATATTTTTTGCCCAATCCTTTGGAAATTCACCCGATCGTCTACCTGTCGATTAGGTAAAGTCTTGTTGGCTGATCGGTTAAATTTGTTCGATTAGATAAGTTTAACCAATCAGACATTTTCAACCGGTGGAGCTTGGGGCAATTGGGTAAAAAACCACGTTTTTTGCCCAATCCTTTGGAAATTCACCCGATCGTCTGCCGTCGATTGAGTGAAGTTTTGTTGGCCAATCGGTTAAATTTGTCCGATCGAATAAGTTTAACCGATCAGACATTTTCAACCGGTGAAGCTTGGGGCAATCGGATAAAAAACCAAGTTTTTTACCTAATCCTTTGGAAATTTACCCGATCGTCTACCTGTCGATTGGGTGAAGTCTTGTTGGCCGATCGGTTAAATTTGTCCGATCGGATAAGTTTAACCGATCGGACATTTTCAACCGGTAGAGCTTGGGGCGATCGAGTAAAAAATAAAGTTTTTTGCCCGATCCTTTGGAAATTCACCTGATCGTCTACTTGTCGATTGGGTGAAGTCTTTTTGGATGAGCTTTGAAGTTTCACCCGATCGTCTGCTTGTCGATCGGGTGAGATGGAGTTAGCATTTTGTCTTCCCATCGTTTCGTCTGGTCTGTCGTTTTGTCTGCCCTGTCGTTTCGCTATCCACCAATCTGATGGCGTCGCGTGTCGCATAAATTTTTTCGCCAAGTTTTTCGGGGCATATAAATCCCATCCCGGAGTTCATTTTTTCCCACGCTGTTTTCTGAGTTTTCTGTTTTCGCTCTTGACTCTTGTTCTTGATTTATGTCCTTCCGTTCGATTGTGATAGCTTTCGCGAGCTGCACCAAGAACATCGTTCCCCCCAAGGTGAAGCCGTCTCAATGTGATGGGTCGAAAAAGGGGAAGGCCACTGTTGAGCCTTCATCACCGAAGATCTCGGGGAAAGGCAAGGCCAAGGGTAGCCTCGGCGTCTTGGGAAAGAGGCACTTGGGTATTGGATTGGCGTCTGCGCCCACTAAGCCTGAGCACATCCCCAAGGTTGGCGTTGCCATGCCGGACCGGGCAGTTCGAGAACTGCTTCCACGATCGAGTGCCGCAGGTCAACTCCATAAAAAGGTTGTCCAGGGCCCCGACCCATTCCGATGTCCACGCGAAGGCTCCTCCCACGCAGTACATGTCGATCTCTTTGTGTACGTGATTCCGAGGAGTCTCAGGCATCGAGAGAGGGGTCCATGCATCGAAAACCAAGATTGACCAATCGGTGTAGAGCTTGTCGGAGGAGACGGTGTCGACGATCGGGCGGAGGGCAGAGATGCCGGTTAGGTTGAAGAATGGGCTATCCTTCCTCGAAGCCCACTTGTAGTGGTAGAAGAAATAGCACAACTCGATCCTTACCTCCCCGCCTTCGGAAATACTGGAATAGCAAGCCCTAAGCTCCTCTTGGAAATCAGATTCCATGTGACAGAAGGCGTAGATGATCCTCCACGCGTTCCCGGAAATCTATCCCGGGCAAAGCCCCGAAGTGTTCAACAGTCTCGCGACGAACGGCAGTAGTGGGAGGCGTAGTCCGCAGTTCAACTGGCCGATGGTGACTATCGTCCCCATCACTTGCTCCTTGCTGGCGATCGAGGTGAAGACCGTTCGCTTGTCAATTCCAAATGCGGACTGAACTCCGGAGAGAGCCGGTCGGTTCTTCCCCTCCGTGAAGCAGGCCAACAGTTTTTGCCACTTAGCCCTCTTTACATCGGTGAGCTTGCCACCGGCGTTGTACTCATACTCGGGCTCCTCCGATAGGGGCATCAAAGGCCCCAGAACGAAGCTGGCCTTCGGGATGTGCTCTGGCCGTGACGGTGCGGATGCAAACCCCACGCCCATATGCCTCTTTCCTAGCACTCCGAGTTCAGCCTTGCCTTTGCCCCTGCCCTTCTGTACGGGCGACACCGAAGCCCTCTCCTTCCCCTTCCTCTTCGATGGGACCACGTTCATCTTCTTCATGCTACCAGAGGAGGCCATTCGACCTATCGGGAGAACGCAAAGAGCAAGAAATTCGAGAGCAAAGAGTTCTGGACTTTGAAAAAATTTTGAAGCGTGAGGCAGAAATGAAATCCAAAAGGGCTTATAAACCCCGGAGACACTGGCACGAAAATCGAAGAGACACGTGGCATTTCCAGGTCAAATCCCATGTTTTCAGAAGGGACACGTGGCGTCAATCCGTAGCAAGCGCTCTTCCAGGCGAAGCGTCGAAACCATACGAAGCATCGAACCAGATGAACCACCGGTCCAAGTGAACCGTCGATCCAAGCGAGCTGCCAGTTCAGAAGAATCGCCGGTTCAGGTGGACCGCCGGCTCAAACAGAGCAATAGACTTCAACCACAGTTCGAAAACTTTACCCGTTCGACAGGAAGACGATCGAGTAATTTACCAAAGGATCGGGCAGAATACAGGCTCTTTTGCCCGATCACTTCGACCTCGATCGGTTGAACTTAACCGATCAGTCAATCTTGACCGATCGGTCAAGTCCGACCGATCTGTCAAGTCCGACTGATCGGTCAAATTTCTACTGAATCGAGCAGAAAACTTAGTTTTTTGCCCAATCACTTCGACCTCAACCGGTTGAACTTAACCAATCGGTCAACCTTAACCGATCGGTCAAGTTCGACCGATCGGTCAGATTTCTACTGGATTGAGCAAAAAACTTAGTTTTTTGCCCGATCACTTCGACCTCGACCGGTTGAACTTAACCGATCGGTCAACTTTGATCGATTAGTCAAGTTCGACCGATCGGTCAGTTTTCTACTGAATCGGGCAAAAAACTTAGTTTTTTGCCCGATCACTTTGACCTCGACCGATTGAACTTAAACGATCGGTCAAGTTCGATCGATCGGTCAAATTTCTACTGGATCGGGCAAAAAACTTAGTTTTTTGCCCGATCACTTCTACCTAGATCGGTTGAACTTAACCGATCAGTCAACCTTGACCGATCGGTCAAATTCGACCGATTGGTAAGATTTTTACTCAGTTTTTTGCCCGATCACATCGACCTCGACCGGTTGAACTTAACCGAACGGTCAAACTTGATCGATCGGTCAAATTTGATCGATCAGTCGGATTTCTACTAGATCGAGCAAAAAACTTAGTATTTTTGCCCGATCACTTCTACCTCGATCGGTTGAACTTAACCAATCGGTCAATCTTGACCGATCGGTCAAATTCGATCGATCGGTCAGATTTCGACTAGATCGAGCAAAAAACTTAGTATTTTGCCCGATCATTTTGACCTCGACCGGTTGAACTTAACCGATCGGTCAACCTTGACCAATCGGTCAAGTTCGACCGATCGGTCCAATTTCTACAGGATCGGTCAAAAAGCTGTGTTTTTTGACCGATCGCCTCGACCGCCACCGGTTGAAATTAAATTGGCCGATCGGTCAGCTTTGACCGATCGGTCAGAATTGACCGATCAGTCAACTTTGACCGATCGGTTCTTTGGCACCAATGCTCAACGAACTTCTTTTGCACTCATGACAGGGGGTTGTTAGTTTTGCACCAAGAATCCAAGCCAGCCAGGGTGGTCTCTAGCTAACTTGGAGGGGGTAACTGTGAGTGCAAATTTTGGCAGAGAGGTCTACAAATCACGGGACCCACCGGCCCTGCCTGGTGGGCCCACAGAGACTACCGCGGGACCCACCGGCCCTGCCTGGTGGGCCCACAATAACTTCTGCGGGACCCCCCGGCCCTGCCTGGTGGGCCCACAATGACTATCGCGGGACCCACCGGCCCTGCCTGGTGGGCCCACAGAGACTACTGCGAGACCCACCGGCCCTGCCTGGTAGGCCCACAGAGACTACCGCGGGACCCACCGGCCCTGCCTGGTGGGCCCACAATGACTTCCGCAGGACCCCCCGGCCCTGCCTGGTGGGCCCACAATGACTACCGCGGGACCCACCGGCCCTGCCTGGTGGGCTCCTAGAGACAACCGCGGGACCCACCGGCCCTGCCTGGTGGGCCCACAGAGACTACCGTGGGACCCACCGGCCCTGCTTGGTGGACCCACAATAACTTCCGTGGGACCCCCCGGCCCTGCCTGGTGAGACAACAATGCCTACCGCGGGACCCACCGGCCCTGCCTGGTGGGCCTACAGAGACTTCCGCGGGACCTACCGGCCCTGCCTGGTGGGCCCACAGAGACTTCCGTGAGACCCACCGGCCCTGCCTGTGGAATCCCCAGAAACGACAACGGGACCCACCAGCCCAGCCTGTGGAATCCCCCGGAAAACGTCAGCAGAAACCGCCATTTGCCCTAGGTTTCATCCCATGAAATCCTATAAATAGTAGAGCCTTCAAATGTAAATGGATCCAAAATCCAGTTTACAGATCCCAGTTTCAAAATCCAGAGGAGAGATCAGTGCCATCATCTGATATCTGATTTCAGAAACCAGAGCTCTGGAATTTCTAGCTTCCCATCCTTCAACTCTCCTCAATCTTCTTCTTGTCTCTGAAGAGATCGGATAGACTTCAGTGACACTCGGCTTGTCGAGGTCACTTCAAGCAAAGCGATAGTAAATTCGGGTTGCTCCCTATAGCACGGAGACGTAGGCTTTGGCTGAACTCCGAGATCACCTCTCGTGTTAACTCTCTCTGATTGCATCTCTCTCTGATTGCATCTCTCTCTGTTTGCATATTGAAAGCGATAACTCAAAGTCATCAAGACATCAACATCCTAACCTACCCTCCAATCAACAGATCGCCCAACGGTCTTCAATTCAACTTCAATTGACTAGTGAGGTGAAGTCTTTGGATCGGCATGAAGATTTTCCTACCACAAAGCCTTGATTTACTAACTCTTGTACCTGTACTTTGAATTTGAATAATAGAAAAAGTTTTTGGATGTTTGATGAAATGTCTCATTGATATTGAATATTCTGAATGAATTGGGTTGCAAGTTTGGTGTTGAATAGTTGAATGATTGTTTCTGCCAACTAGGGTTGTGTCGCAACACAAGCACCCAAGTTATTTGTCGATTTATCAGTTAGGAGTTGCGTCATTTCGCAACACCCAAGCTGTTTATTCCTGCCTGTAAGGGGTTGTGTCGTGACACAAACACCCAAACTGTTAGTCAATCTGTCCGTTAAGAGTTGCGCTGTCTCGCAATATCAAAACTATTTGTTTTTGCTTGTGAGAGGTCGTGTCGCAACACAAGCACCCAAATTGTTAGTCAATTTGTCAGTTAAGAGTTACGTTATCTCGCAACATTAAAACTATTTGTTTCTGTCTGTGAGGGATCATGTTGCAACACAAGCACCCAAACTGTTAGTTGATTTGCTAGTTAAGAATTGCACTGCCTCGTGACATCAAAACCATTTGTTTAGTCATTTGGATTCATAGAACAAGTATAGACAAGATTGAAATTGGAACAAATACTATTCATTATAAGATTTACATCAGGGATAAAACTGTTTGAGAAGTTTAACATTCCAAGACCTTGGTGGCCTATCTCCCTCTAGCGAGATTAGGCTGTAAGATCCTTTGCCTCCTACAGATTCGATGATGTAGGGTCCTTCCCAGTTGGGAGCTAGTTTTCCACTGTTATGCTCTCTTGTGTTGTAGAAGACTGCTCTGAGGACTAGATCTCCAATGTTGAATTGTCTTCTACTAACTTTTTGATCATAGGCTCGCTTGATCTTCTGTTGGTAGTTGGCGATACGAATAGTTGCCTGATCACGTAACTCTTCCAAGAAATCGAGGTCATTGATTCGAAGTTCATCTTTGATTCTTTCTTCGATTGCCTTAGTCTTAAGAGTTAAAAAAATAGCCTCGGTTGGAAGAACTGATTCTGACCCATAAGTTAGGCTGAAGGGAGCTAGGAAATCTAATTGATCGTCGTGGAGTGGTCCGATAGCCCCATAGGACTTCTGGTAGGACCTTCTCCCATAATCCTTTTATGTCACCCAACTTCTTCTTGAGTAGACCAAGGATAGCCATGTTTGAGGCTTCGGTTTGACCATTGCACTGCGGATATCTGGACGTAGAATAGAAGAGTTTGATTCCGCAGTTCAGACAAAAACCCCGAAACTTATCCAAGTCGAATTGGGCTCCGTTGTCAGCGATAAGGACTTGAGGAGTACCAAACCTGGAGAAGATGTTATGCCTGATGAATTTGATAACCTCGTCGTCGGTTTCTCGAAAGAGTGGCATAGCCTCGACCCATTTGGTAAAGTAATCTGTGGCCAGCAGCAAGTAATTCTTCTTGCTTGGAGATGGAGGGAACGGACCTAGGAAATCCAACCCCCATTGATGGAAGGGCCAAGGGCTTATCAAGAGGTGAAGTCTATCTGCAGGGAGATGGATCGTTCGAGCGTGTCATTGGCTGGGCTCGCATCGTAGAGCAAATTGTCGAGCGTCTTTTGCCATGGTTGGCCAATAGTAGCCTTGGAATCTGATTTTGACTTCGAGCGATCTTCCGCCAGAATGATTGCCGCAGGCTCCAAAGTGGATATCGGCTAAGATCGTTTCTGTTTGCACGGGACCAATGCATTTGAGAAGCGTTCCACCATGTGATTTGAAGTAAAGATCTTATTCTTGGCAACTATAGAACGAAAGCTCCCTTTGGAGTTTTTTAGCTTGGATCAGATCTTCAAGCCTTCTGTCTTGTTTGAGGAAGTCAATGATTGGTTGCCTCCAATCTAAGTGCTCATCAGTCAGGACATAAGCAGAGGTTGGTTGTCTCCAACCTTCACAGCCTTTCATTGTAGCAATAAGTTATTGTCCGATGGCGGCTTTAGGCAACTCTTGATATTCAATCTGAAAGTGACTTTCCTTTATAGGATTTTCGAGTACTGAGGCAGCATTGGTTAAGGCATCAGCCTCTTGATTCTCCACCCTTAGAATTTGAATGAATTCGATGTCAGAGAAGCGTTGTCGATGATGCTGCACTAGAGCTAGATAGTATTGCATCCTTTCTCCTCACGCTACATAGTCTCCATTGATCTGCCTGATCACCAACTGGGATTCACTATAGATAATGAGATGCTCTACCCCCAGGGCCTCGGCAATCTCCAATCCAGAAATAAGAGCTTCGTACTCGGCTTCATTATTGGTGGCACTGAATCCAAGGATGATCACCTGTTGAAAATGGTCGAGTTCGGGGGATATTAAAACTATCCCAATTCCCAAACCGATCGCATTTAACACTCTATCTACTTAAAGTTTCCAGCGAGTAGATGAAGTAGTGAAAATCTCAGGGCTAGGATTAAAGCCCACAAGACCTGGATTGAGACGAGGTTTGTCACTGTCGTCCAGATGCATCTCGAGGTCATCCTCTAAGGAGGCTGGATCCTCCATAGGGAAATCGGCAAGGAAATCAGCAATGGCTTGCCCCTTGAGTGAAACACGAGGTTTGAACTGAATACCAAGGAAACTTATCTCGATCACCCACTTAGTCATCTGGCCAGCTCGACTTGTCTTATCGAGGATGTCTTTGAGTGGATGCTCCGAGATGATAGTGATAAAGTAAGAAACGAAGTACGGTCGAAGTCGTCGCGTTGCTGTTAGTAGGGCCAGTGTGACTTTCTCAATCTTCAAATAGCGAGTCTCTGCCGGAAGGAGAGTATGGCTGATGTAGTAGACGGGGCGCTCAATGCCTTTTCTTCTATTGACCAAAACAGTATTGATGGCTTAATTAGTGACAGCAAGGTAGAACCAGAGGTTTTCTTTTGCTAGTGGAGTCATTAAGACAGGAGTCCGAGCTAGGTAGTATTTGACACTCTGGAAGGCTTATTCGCAAGTTGGATTCCATCCTGAAGTGGCTGCTTTTTGTAGCTTATCGAAAAGGGGTTTACACTTGTCAGAAGACTTAGAGATGAATCGGTTGAGGGTCGCTAGTCTTCCTGTGAGGTGCTGCATGTCCTTCTGATTGGTGGGCGATGGCATTTTGAGGATTGCTCGAATTTAGTCTGGATTTGCTTCGATGCCCCTTCTAGTCATCAGGTGACCCAGGAATTTACCCGATTGAACTCCGAAGACACACTTGGTTAGATTCAGTTTCATGCGATACTTTCGGATGACTTGAAATATTTCGGCAGGGTCAGAGAGATGGTTCTAATGGCTGGCTCTTTGTGAGGAGATCATCAACATAGACTTCGACGTTATGGCCGATTTGCTCTTCGAATATCTTTGTGACCAACCTCTGATAAGTGGATCCAGCATTCTTGAGGCCGAAAGGCATGACGTTGTAGCAGTAGAGGCCTCTGTCTGTCACAAAGTATGTCTTCTCTCGATCGTCAGGATGTAGAGGAATCTGGTTGTACCCCGAATAATCATCCATGAAGGATAGGCGCTCATGGCCAGTAGTATGTCGATGAGTCTGTCTATTCTTGGCATTGGGAATGGATCTTTGGGGCAGGCCTGTTTGAGGTTGGTGAAATCGATGCAGACCCTAATTTTCCCGTTCTTCTTAGGCACTGCAACGATGTTGGAGATCCAAGTTAGGTACTCTACTTTACGAATAAAGCCTGCACAAGCAACTTGTTGATCTCCTCTTGAACAACAGTTAAGCGCTCTGGTCCGATTGTTCGAAGCTTTTGTTTGACTGGTTTTGCTCCTTCTTTGGTGACGAGTCGATGGAATGCCTCATCCGGATTGATCCCAGGCATGTCCTTGAAACACCATGTGAAAACGTTGATGTTAGACTAGAGAAAGGATACCATGTCTCGCGCTTCTGCATCGTTGAGACTGGTATCGATGAATATCTCTCGAAAGAGATCACCGTCACCAATGTTTACTCAGGTGATCTCTTCGATTGAAGATGAAGCCTCCCACTTAACAGATGGAGGTTCTGATAGTGGGGGCTCCTTTGGTTGCTAGCTCGTAGAAGGGCCAGCTTCGTCTCTTTGACGTTTTGGTGGTGCGAGGTCCACTCTACTATCTGTCTTTACTGCGGCGGCTTCGCAAGATCGCCCAGCTTGTTGATCGTCTCGGATGCAGATGATGCCCTCCCATGTTGCAAATTTGAGGAGTTGATGGTATAAGGAGGATATGGCATTGATCTGGTGAAGAAAGGGTCGCCCGAGAATGATGTTGTAGTTAAAAGTACTTTCGACGATAGCGAACCTCACGGAGACTCGAGTCTCTCTGCTGATGTCCAGGGTGAATCTGGATTTGCCCATGGTCATGCTCTGCTCGCCGTTGAAGCTGGTAATAACGGTGAGGACGACGTCTAGTCTTGAATACTTATGTCCTAGACGTTTGAAGCAATCTGAGAACATAATATCGATTGAACTGCCGGTGTCGATGAGGATCCGGTTAATGATACTCTCGTAGATGATGAGCCGCAGGACCAGGGGATCCCAGTGTGGAGTATGCACTCCTTGAAGGTTTGAGTCATTGAATACGATAGATGGCCAGGCTAAGCCCTTGATAGGTTTCTCGACCCAAGTATCTTCTTTGTTTGCTGCAGAGCGAATATTGAAGATGCGTCGAACTTGTCGGTCAACTTCTTTCTCGGTCAGCATTTGACGGTGCAATGCTCCATGGATGCCGAAGACATTGGCTCACACGATGACTGGCAATGAACTAGTCGAGATACTGTGGACCCAACAAGCTTCCTTCCCTTTTGTTGAAGAGGGCTGGCGTTGGTTTCGTCTGTTTTTGACGAACTCTTGGAGATGGCCTTCACGCAACAGGTCCTCCAAATGATACTTTAGTCGAAAGCATCGAGTGGTTGGATGACCATAACTGCGATGAAAGTCATAGTAAACAGATCTGTCGGCAGTGAGCTTGGTATCTAGTTGTAGAGGATTCGGCTGTCGAAGAAATTCTTCGTGTTGAATTTGATCAAGAATCTGCTCGATCGGAAGGGTCCAGTCGATAAATGTTGCTTTCTTTGGAGGCGATCTACGACCATCTTCTCTTGGTTGTTTGGCGGGTGGAGGTACTAGTGCCTTTACGTTGTAGGCCTTGGCCATATGCTTTGGCGCCTCCCTTTTAATGGGTCGTCGTCTGGACTCACGTCCCTTTCGAGCAATTTGGTCGTCTTCGACCTCTATCTCCTGCTAGATCTGATCGAACATCGCGCTGAGAGATGGTGGAGGATTTCGGATTAAGTCATTGTAGATATGCAGGTCGAAGCGGAGAGCGTTCTAGAAAGCCAGCATGATAGCTTTATTGTCAAGATGTTGCCCGAAGAGAGCGGCATGCTCGTTACGGAATCTTTGCGTGAAGTTACAAAGACTCTCATCAGCTCTCATCATTAATCGATAGAGAGAATCAAGTTTCTTCTCTGGCTTGAGGTTGAGTTGATAGTGCTGGACGAAGTGGCTGGCAAGGACTCCGAACTGGAAGATTGATCCAGTACGAAGGTTATAATACCAATCGAGAGACGGCTCATCGAGGCTTCCGGCGAAGGTCTGGCAGAGTACGTTGTTCTCCTCTTCGTGCGGCATCAAAGCTTATTTGAATACTAGAATGTGAAGAGTCGGATCTCCCTTTAGGCATTTGAACTTCGGCAGAGTCGGAGTTCTCCAGCTCTTCGGAAAAGGCACTTGAAACAAGCTTCGATGAAGGGGCCCGGCCGAAGAGTATCCTTCCCTGTGACCGAGTCCCCAACCTTGCTGTTGGTCTAGGGGCAAGATTGAGGAGCACTAGTCTCCACATTGAATTGCGGTCGGATAGCTCCAGTGAGGAAGATCGATTCGGGAGTCTCAATGGAAGGGGAGGGATGGAGAATATCAGCCCTTCGATGCGACCTCTTTCATTCGATACCTTACTTGCAGGTTGGGTTTCGCCTGTGCCTGCCTAACACAGTTACGACCCAAGAATGATTGCGAGGATTGGTCATCGATGTAATCTCAGACGCTCTACTTACGAAGACCAGCCAAAGGGGTGGGCTTACATCAACTCGTCTCTTGGGTTCCAAGGCCCATAGACCTACGTTGTTCGGAGTGGACGGATTGTTGAGGTGGATTGGTCCCTTCATTGAAGGAAGGGATAGGAAGGATAACTCCAACATTGGAGGCTGCTTTCTTGATAGCGTCCCTTTCAATAGTAAGAGTGGCATTCTGTTTTACCAATTGCAACAGTTGGAAGTCGAGCACCGAGATCTGATAAGTTGGCGGAGGATCTTCCGTTGGTGCGGGAGTAGTTTGCCCGACTGATTGTCAAAGGGGCGGAGGGACAACCGATCTCCCGTTTTCAGAATGAGCTGCTACTTCGGGGTGAGTAAGAGGCAACCCGAAGTTGAGTCGCTGACTCATCGATCGAGTTTCCGGACGGGGTTGGTTCCGTTGAGTATTACTTCCCTCTGGGTGATCTTGATGCCTCGTCTTTGCCATTTTGGGAAAGCGGAGGAAGCAACCAAATCGCCGTGTCCAATCGGATGTCTGCTCAACTGAGGGGGCTGGGAAGTATGATTATCAAGATCGGTTGTCTGCTCAACCGATCCGATGTTGTCGTTGAGAGAATTAAGCCCTTCGATCTATCCCACAGACGGCACCAAACTGTGGGGGATGATCTCTGTGCCGACCCGAAGACTCTGCCCAACCAGTCAATTGAGTCGAGTCGAAAGTCTGATCAACCGTTTGTCTAGTCCGTTGATTCGGATGTTGAGTATTAGTGCCTTTGAGTTTAAACTTCGAAGTAGAAGAGAGATCGTAGATTGATACAAGATGAGATCGTAGTTTAAACTAACACTTGAACTGAAGTGACCTCGACAGGCCGAGTGTCACTGGTTTCTCTTCGAAAAGAAGATCGAAAGGTTGGGATATCAGAGCTCTGGATTTTTGAAAGTCCGATTCAGTAATCAGATATTCGATCTATTACACTCGTAGGGTCTGCTATTTATAGAGATTCTGAGAGGAAATCGGGGTATGGGGTAGCTTATACAGCTGTCGTCAAGATCCAGACGGGGGCTGGTGGGTCCCGCTGTCGTTTCTGTGGACCCCTCAGGCAGGGTTGGTGGGTTCCATTGTTGTCTCTGTGGACCCCCCAGGTAGGACTGGTGGGTCCCGCTGTCATCTCTGTGGACCCCCCCAGGTAAGGCTAGTGGGTCCTGTTGTTGTCTCTGTGGACCCCCCAAGCAGGGCTGATGGGTCCCGCTGTTTGGACGTTGGCCAAATTTTGCACCCACAAGCCCCTCTCCTCTCTTACATGGTTTTCTTGGTTTGCAAAGAAGAAGAGAGGGAGTAGAGATCTGGGCTTTTGTTTTTTCTTTTTTCTTGAAGTTTTCATCTCTCCGTTAGATTGAATTAGAGAGAGAGGATTTTCAAACCTTGCAATCCCTCTCTCGTCTCATCGATCTCTACGGGTCTCCATATTTGGATGTCAGGAAGAACCGGAGTTGAAGGCTCCCACTGGCGATCGTCGCATCGCATCGCCGCTACATCTTTCACGATCGCTATCGGGATCACGCGAGAGGAAGAATTCTATTGCATCGACTCAATCGTGGATCGTCACCTGACAAGTTTTGGCCTCTATCCACTGCTTCCACATACGGTCTCTTTGTTCATCGTTTTCAACGTTAATACTTCTCGATAATAGTGACAATTGCCTGCTTCTGTGTGTAAATTATTTCTTACATAAAATATTTTTTATCATTCCAATTCGAAGGTTTCGTACTGTTACGATTCTCGTACACCCTCAAAACCAGTGATGAGAGGGAGGGGGGCAATGGTATACGAAGACTTGAAACTCTCATCCCTTTACCAATGTGGGACTATTCTCAACATGTACATCGCGCGTCCTGAGGTTTTTTACATTGGCTCGATGATTCTCGTTGGATGACACGCCTCTACTTAGCAGAAGAGGTCTCCCTCTACATGCAAATCAGTGAACCTTGCTAACTTCCATAGTACTCAAGAATCATAGAACTTGAAAGGAGAAAGCAAAGTCGATCAGTTTGTTTGTTGGTGCAGTACTGCACACCCATACAACGACCGGAAAAGCTGATCCCTTTGCTGATAGAGGATCGGACTTGGATGCGGCTTCTGCAATCCACTAGTGACGTAAGCTTCTCTTGTAAGCTTCTTCCTCTCAAGACGTCACACGACTTGTATGCACGTGTGAATCCTGACCGTTGATGTCATGTCTAAGGGTTTATGGAATTTAATACGGCTGCCTTTTTCGTTTCGATCTCTGGACCTCTTTGAGCCTATGCTCTAGCGCCATGTCCTCTGGCCACCTAGCCAGTCCAATAAAGACATTTTTACCCATTTTTTTAATCTTTTTAATTTTAGCCTTACTTGACTATTCCATAATTAGTTTTTTTTTCTATATAAACCCTATTGTGTCCCTAGTACAAGATTGACCTCGATTAATGATATTGAATAAGAAAGGTTTTTCTTGTTTTTTTTTAATTATTTAGACCTTGCGCCCCCAATTTATACCTTTAATTAGACTTTGACCTCCAAACTTTTCATAATTAAATTGTGCCCCCTAATTTATTGGATTCCATGTACATGCCATGATTGAGCAACGTTGTTCATGTTGAGTTGACCCTCTATGCATTCCCACATTGATAATGTTATCCCTCCGCATTTAGACTTTGGCCTTTCAGTTGATAACAACTTGTAGCTATACAACGACTATAAATAGAGGCCAAAGTCATAATGAGTAGTATTTTCAATATAGGAATGCACAGAGGGTCACAGAGGATCAGTGTGAGTAAAACTTTGGTCAACCATGGCGCACGCACGAAATCCATGAAATTCGGAGGCATAATCTAATTATGAAAAGTTTGGGAGGCAAAGTCTAATTAGGGGTATAAGTTAGGGGGCAAGGTCTAAATAATCTATTTGTTTTCCCTACTGTTTTGACATTTTGCTTAAGGGAAATTTTATTCATACCCAAAAAATCTGTAATTAGCCCCCATTTCCAACAATCTTGAACACACCCCATTTTTTTTTATCATACCCCATTCCTATCCCAAAAATACCCTTCCCTCTTACACCCCACCTTTAATACACCCCAGTTAAATGGCCCGCCCCATCTTGATCATACATCCCAGTTAAAATACCCTGTCCCTCTTCTTTCTCCATTGCTAGAGGGGTTAGATCTCGTATGGAGGAATCCGATTAGGAAAAGTGGGATCTTCGAGTCATGTTGCTGTCTATGGAGGAATTCGATCGGGGGGAAGTAGGATCTTCGAGCCATGTTGTTGATGTCACTGCCAATGACGCCATAGCCTTGCTGTCGTCACCGCTTAATTCCTTTCCAATTGCAGTCGATGCCCAAAAGGTTCTGTTTTAGATTTTAGTTGGATGTGAGGTATAAGATAAAGATATAAATGATATTTTAATTTTTTTGAGTAAATTATTATGAATCGGGTGGGAAACAGGGGCTAGTTACAGATTTTTGGGGTATGAATAAAATTTCCCGTTGCATAAACACTTTTAAAATTAAGTACACGTGAAAGAGAGTCTAATGGTTTGGTTTATCGTGAACCGAAGATGATGACATCTGCTCCAAAGTCAGCATTGGCGTCTTCAACCAAGGCTAATTTTCATTTTGGATTTTGCAGATTTATGGTGAATATAATTATGCAGAATCCTAGGGATTAAATGCAAAAACTCGAACCCAAATCTTATGCTCTCTAGCTTTCTGTGTTCCATCATCTACACCTCACATCATAGCCGTCTATTGCACCCATACACAATCGGTGATTCACACTCAACCCCAAACGACAAAGGGATGTCTATGATCTGTCAGGTATGCGTGCAATGTATGGTTGTGATGTTGGGTGCAGATCGATGATGGAACAGAGAAAGAGAGCAAGGGGGTCGTAAGGGGGTGTTTGGTATCATTCCAGAACCGCTCGTTCCTATTCTCAGTATTATATTTTAAAACTAACAGATAGTATTTGTTCTAGTGGAATGAATAAGTTGGAAACGATAATATATCGCTTCGCGCGTTTTTATACAAACCGGAATGTTGAACCATTAAAATACGTTAGAAATAGTAATTGATAGGATTATCCATTTCTAGATGAGATTTAAGCAGAATGATTAATTACGATGATTAATTAGGATGATATGGCATCCAATCATAGCATCTCTTTGGCTGTCGATCAGGCTGAGTGGGATTCATCGACCGGAGTTGGATGCAACGGATGGCTGTGATAATGACACATCATTCTAGTAGAAAGAAAACATTGAAGCATTACCCACCAGGGGAAAGGAGAGTTGGCAAAGCAACTGATGCTTTGGTGATGAGGTTGTGGGTTCAACTCTTCCTCCCCTTGATTTACCCAGGAGTGAAGTGGGAATTGCCGAGTGGGTCGGGCTTCACTCCCGGAGGGATTAGTCCGAACCTGAAGTGGGCCATTGCCCGAAAGGTTTCGGGACACCCGCTGATCTCAAAAAAAAAAAAAAAACATTGAAGCATTAAGGTTAAGTATTATTTTCCCCAATTCACCCTTCACTATTTACTTGCTATTTATTTATGGGTCTCTCACACATAAAAGGAAGCCCAATTAAGTAAAGAAGCAACTTCCTGTCAGAAGATATACTTGCAGAGAATGTTTTTAAAGGCCACCCACCCATCCGTCGAGATTCCACCCTCCTCTCTCTCTCTCTCTCTCTCTCTCTCTAAATACCTCTCTCTCTCTCTCTCTCTCTCTCTCTCTCTCTCTCTCTCTCTCTCTCTCTCAAACACCCGAGACTTCTCTCTCTCTCTCAAACACCCGAGACCCATTTTGAAAAATGGCGGAGCTCTTCCTCTTCATCTTCCTCCTGTCCGCCCTCCCTCCGCTCTCCTCTGCCGCCGACACCACCTACTTCGTGTACGCCGGATGCTCGCAGCCCAAGTACACCACGGGCTCCTCCTACCAGTACAACGTCGACTCCCTCCTCACCTCCCTCGTCAACGCCGCCGGCTTCACCTCCTACACCAACTTCACCTCCTCCTCTGCCACCGCCTCCGACCCCGCCTACGGCCTCTTCCAGTGCCGCGCCGACCTTTCCGTCCCCAACTGCGAGTCCTGCATCCGCGCCTCCCTCACCCAGCTCGCCGCCCTCTGCCCCTCCGCCTCCGGCGCCGCCATCCAACTCCGGGGCTGCTTCCTCCGCTACGGCAAAGACAACTTCCTCGGCCGCCCCGACACTAGCCTCCTCTACAAGAACTGCGGCCCCGTCGCCAGCGGCAGAGGGAGTTCCAACTCCGACCTCCTCGGCATGCGCGACGCCGCGCTGTCGGCGATGCAGTCGTCCGTGCCGGAGGACGGCACGTACCGGGCGGGCGGCGCCGGGTACGTGCAGGCGGTGGCTCAGTGCGTCGGCGACCTCAGCGCCAAGGAGTGCACCGACTGTGTGTCGGGCGCGGTGGCGCAGCTCCAGAGTAGCTGCGGGTTCGCAGTCACCGGTGACATGTACCTGGGGAAGTGCTACGCGAGGTACTGGTCCAACGGGGTCTACTCCTCCTACTCCCATAACGGTAAGTGGTGTTATGACCACCGGTGGTGGTTGTAACCTTTTCTTTCTTTTATCTTTTTTAGCATCTCACTAAATTTTCTGGGGGTTACGTCTTTTGTGGGGTTTAGGTCTAATTACCTCAAATAAACCTTCGGTGTGCTATAGCTTCAATTAAGTTTGACATTTGCCATAATTTTGAGGGTTAATTACACTTTGCCCCCTGACATTTAGCTTAAAAACACTTAACCCCACTTAGTTTATTTTGTTCCAAATTTCGCTTCCCCTAAAGTTTGAAATGTTAGCACAATACGTACCCTCTTTTGTCAACTACTTGATTTCATCATTTGGTAAATTTTATCTAATCGAAACTGTATTGAAGGGGGGCAAAATGTAGTTTTCAAACTATAGAGGGGTTACGTGCTTTTAAGCTGAAATTTAGGGGGCAAAGTGTAATTTATCCTAAGTTTTATTTAACCTTATTCTTTGTTAGGGTATCTTCGATCCTTTCTCAAACTCTTACTCGGCTTTGAATCTGAGTAAAAAAGGCCCAAAAACAACTCTAGTCCTTGACACAAACTCATACCAAATTAAGTTTTATTTAAAGTTTTCACCAAATCCAGGAGACTCAAATCTGATACCTAATTCCTAACGGTCACCATGAGGCCTTCCTATTTACAATATTGCCATCTAGAGGTTAAGTTTTTACTCAAATCTACGTAAAAACTTTAAAATCAGCTCCAGTATGTTCTTACTCAAACTCATCCCAATATAAGCTTTTACTCAAATTTGAGCAAGGTCCAGAGTGCTCTGCATCAGATTGAGTTTTTCCTCAAATTTTTACTTAGATCTGAATAAAAATTTGAGTAAGATTGAGTTCTAGAGTGCTCAAATTTGAGATCTAGAGTGCTCTGTATCAGATTGAGTTTTTCCTCAAATTTTTATTTAGATCTGAATAAAAATTTAAGTAAGAACTGGAGATGCTCTTAGGTGTGGCTTAATACCTTACCATTGGGTGTTTGAATCGTTTTTTTTTGTTGATTAGGTTTTCTAATCAGATAATGATGTAAGAAAAATGGGTTTATTTAGGGATTTGGTGTGTCAACATACGGGATAAGTTCGAACTCTGCTCCCATATTTTTATATTTAATAAGTTTAATTTAATCTGCATCAAATTCGGGTCAATCTTGACCAAACAATTGTTGACAGGGTCTAACACAACTTAATGATTAGCAATGCTATTCAACCATCCAGTTTGCCTTCCGAATCAGGCCATCCTGACATAGGACATGCATGATCACAATTGTCCCTTTGCCTACCAGACGAGTAAGTGCCATTCACCTGTCAGGACTGGGTGCAACGGACGGCTGTGATCAAGTACCATCAGGATGGCCAGATTTGGGTGGATAAAGGCTGAGGAGCAATTGGCTACTTTCTATACATGACAAAATTTGAGTCAAGTAGTGCAAATGAGCATAACCCTAATTTTATTTGAGAACTCAACACAGTTGGTAACGACCTCTTGGCCTGGTGATACTTGCTCTCTCCCATGTTGCACTCTATGTTCGACTCCCGGTATGGACATCGTGTAGCGAACTTTTCCTCAAAGTCATTGTGTGTTGTTTGCGTGTGCGAATTCTGATCAATGATGTCATGTTCACGGGATTATGGAAGTTCTACGGATCTCTTTGAGCCCTTGCTCTAGCACCCTGTCCTCTGACCACTTAGTTGGTCCTCCAAAAAAATAAAACTCAACATCAATGACTTGGATTTTAATAGAAAGTCATGGTTCATTCTAGTCCAGCTAATTAAGTCTGATTGGCTGGTCCTGTTCAGTTTTTGAAACACTAGTCTCATGTATTTCTACTTTGAACCTAGAAAATGTTAGTGTGTTTGGCCCAGTTAACCACAGGAGCGCAAAGTTTTTATTTTTCAGTTGCCCAAGATCAGGCCTTGATTTTACCCACAAGAGCACCACGGTATTCGTACGCTACAACTCGTAACTCAAACCCAGGATTCGATCCTGCGACCACCTAAGAGGAAAACAACATGTTAACCACTGGGATGCAACCGCAACCGCAACAACGCCCCATCTTGAGTCTAGCTAGGGTTTTATTACTCGACAAGGAATGCTATTTTTTTCATTTAATTCCTCTATTTTCCATTGATCAAGTAGAACCTAAACTCACTAATCCTGCCTAACCTAGTCCATTACTCTAAAAGTAGGTGAGTGAACCTTTTTTTTCCCTCTCCTCTTTATAACATATTAATCTTTAGATCAAGATTAATCAAGCACTAATAAAAGGTGGACAATAAAAGGCATTAAAAGGTGGACAATGAGAGTGATGGGTGGCGAAGATCCATCTTAATCGGTTTTTTACTTCTTATCCAACCCTCTATTATGGACAAGACTTGCCATTAAATTGAATTGGACGCACGCACGACACTGGTTGGTGGCCAACTTGCGGGTCCACGTTCCACCCAAGTGTAGAATAAGTACTTTCCCAAAAGGACTTAAAAGCAAAAACTATTCTTAACAGGCATCTTTCGGTAAAAACTAAAGAAAAAAGCCCCTTTATGATTTTTTAGCTTAACATATACCTCGTACAAGATTTGAAGATCCCAACAATGTTGAATCTAGTATAAAGTGGATTGAAATGTAATAATAATCAATAAGCGTGGTTATTTGTTGATTCTTCTATGTATTTCTTGAGCAATGCCTTTCCAACATAGAGTGGAATGAAATATGTAAAAATATCGATTCATACAGAAGAAAAGGTTCTCTATTGATCCGAACAATATACCTTTGGGATAGGGATAGAGAAATGACCTCACAATCGTCAGATGCCCGACAATCGGGGTGAGTGTGGTTCACATGTTCCTCCTCAGTGTTGGAGTATCATTTTCCTTCGAGTAGTGATCCATAAGATGTACTGCATCGTAAGGTGACGGAACTTATTCATCTACAACCATCAATTTGGACTGAGTATCATTCATCTGTGAGATTGCATGCGATTGGACGACTGTGATAAATCAGGACCCGCCACCTTACTTTAGGGAGGGGGGGGGGGATTCATCTTATTGGATCACTTCTCTTTTCTTTGTTCCTTTTCCTATGTGGGGAAAGTGCCCTTTTCTTTTGATTAGGGACTTTTTCGACATGAAAGTAAAAAAAGGAGGGTGCATTAGAAATTTGTCTCCATTAATTAAAGGAGAGCCAGCTGGTGTAACTACACTAACTTTTCAAGTATAAGGGGGTACTCAATTTACTAGTCCTTTGTTTTTATAATTTAACAGGCGACGATGCCGGAAAGACACTGGCGATCATCATCGGACTCTTGGCCGCGGTTGCCCTCATCCTCCTCTTCCTCTCCTTCATCCGAAGGACCAAGGATGGTGAGCCCTAACGATTCATTCTTTTTCGAATCTATTAATACACCCTAGTAGTTTTAAAATTACTTACCCCACTCCTCACTATTTCTTGGTTTCTCAATGCAGGTAAATAGTAGACCAGCCTCTGGTTTATGCTCCTTGGGTGGTAATTTGCTTTGGAGGACCATGTCTCAATCTCTCTTTTTTTGCCCTAGCCTTTTAGGGTTCTTTTAATATTATTTTCTAAAGGAGGTAGGGGAGGGGGACTTTTGAAAGGAGGGGGGGGGGGGGGGGGGGGGTGGAAAGAAAGTAGATGAGGGGGCAGGTTCACTTGAAATAAGTGAAGTGGATGAGGAGTTGCTACATTGGAGAAAAAGAAGATTCCAAGCCCACCAACCAGAGGGGGGGGGGGTGTTCATGATAAACAAACTGCCTGTATTTTGTTCCTTCTAATTATTTCATGATGAACATAGAATTTTCCAATGTGTATAGCTTTTTTTTAGTATTCATGATGTGTCCATGATGAGGCCTTGTCCCTTGGGTTGGTTGCTTATTTAATTAGGTGTGAGCTTAGGTTGGGTGATTTGAATCCATGTAGGATTGTTCGCTTAACTAAGATTCTTGAGTCGTTTATGTTGAGCGATTAGTCCCACATCGATTAGGGGTGAGAGTTCATTGTCTTCGTATATTAGTTATCCACACGCAGAGCGTTTTTCAATGGGAACCTACCCATGCACACAGAGATATTTTAGTTGAAAAAAGAAAGGATTTGATGGGATCACTCGGGAGAGGAGTGGGGTCTAGCTCTGATACCAAAGCATCTAGCATTGTCTTCCTCCTTTATTTTTTTGTCACAAAAAATAAAAAAAATGTAGGTTGAAGCCGAGAGCTAGCTAGCGGCTATAGACAAAGACGGATTTTTGAATGAAAATTAAAAGTTGCCTACCTTCGTTGGAATGAATAGAAAATGAAACAAAGGTGACAGAAAGAATTATGAGGCCTCTTTCAAATAAAAAATAAAATAAAAGATAAACAAAATCATATGTAGAGATTTCATTGTTTTGGTATCAATTGCTCGAGTATAATTAGCATCACCCTTGGTTAGTGTCAACCATAGACTCTTTGGTCATTGTATATTAGTTGCCAAATGTTGTACGCTTACACATAACTCATTTAGTACTTATATTTGAGTACTTATATGTGATGGATCTTGTCATGATACTTTGGTGGAGGACGCAAGCGGGGGTGATGTCTACATTTTTTTTTGGTACACCCGACTGTGGTCATAATCGCATGACCTGCAAGTCCTCCATTACAAGAACACGAAGAATCAGATGAAACTGATCATCCCAATAGCCCTCCACTCTCGTCAGCCACATCCCTTGAGCAAGCCAGTGGACAGTCGAGTTGGACGTACGAGATATCAACTGGACATACGTGTCCTTGTCACGGACTGGTTTTCGTTCGGTCCTTGTCACATACTCACGTACTCGGTTTAATAGGCAATTCTACTCTAATAGCATGTTAGATACTCTCACACCCCAAAACATGGGCCGTAAGGAAAGGCTCACAAAAGGTATATATAAACAACACTGCTCAACCTGCTAGTCGATGTGGGACTAAACTCCAACATAAAGATAGGGCCATTGTGATGTGGCACATGACCAGAACCGTCTCTTTACTCAATCACCATTCGGGGCTAGGTGCAACCGGCGACCATGATCAATGCCACATCAGGACATATCGCATGATCCTGATGAAAACCAGGATGGCTGAATAGCATTTTTGTTGGTAGAGGCTTTGGTCAAAATCATAGGACTAAATGTATCAACTAAGAAATGTTAATTAAACCAACGGGCGCTTGACCTGGTGTTACTTCATCTCTCTCATGTTGGGTTTTAGTCCCACATCGGCTAAGGAGCTGGGCGATGGTGCTTCATATATCCTCTGTGGATCTTTTCTCACGACCCGAGTTTCATGGCGTGAGAGTATCTATAAATGGTAACAGAGTCAGGTTCCATCCAGTCAAATTCTAGTTGGATCAAGATGTGTCCAGGTTGTACCCAAGGTGTGTGTCTTCTCCTGATCTTCACATGTAAGAGGAGGGCTAGCAGGTGTTCAGCCCTAACCTCGTGCTTCATATATCCTCTATGGATCTCTTACGACCCGGGTTTTGGTGTGTGAGGGGACTACAGAGGATGCACTAATAACTATACAACTAAAGTGAAGGGAAAAGAATGAATTATTAGTGGGGCTAATCTGATCTACACCTTGGCACTGTTTGGCCTTAGTCCTTTATCATTCCATCAGCCTCAGCTAGATATCATTGAGTAATTAATCTATTGCAGTATCAAGGGGGGACACTTTGAATAGATCCCTGGTGGGAGTCCACTAAATCTCCATCAATCAACCTTAAGCTACGGCTAAAAGAGGTTAACGTGGTCAGCACTTCATTAGACTGACCCACAACTTTATCTTCTCTTTACAAATAGGAGGGAAAAGAAAGGGTTCTTGCTATTTGCACCCCACAAATTGCTAGCCACCTCAACTTAATAAATTAAAGAAATCTCAGATGCGTTCGATATGAAACACGTAAGTGCTCCAAAAAACCGACCTCTTGAAAGAAGAAGAGCACATCGGGTATACATTAAGAAAGGCCACCCCGCTTTCATTACCAATGTGGAGCTAATCGTTCATTACCCGCTCGCAAGTAGAGTGTGTTTCAATGTTGGCAGGTGTGTCGGTGCCACTCAGGAGACGCTCCCGAAACGGACCTAGCTCTGATAAAATGTGACAACTGTTAGAATTGGTGAGGTCTATAGCTCGTAAAAACCTAGTGTTTAGCTTTGTATGGTTGATAGTATAGGAATGCATATTGGTACGTACCTTAGTACGTGTTCTGATTACAGAACAGAGAGCCATGGCTACATGGTAATCCACTTGAGTGGGAGACTCAATGGATTGGTCCCATGTAACCTAAATACGTTCACAGCTCTGATTAGGGTTGGTCGCCCTATCAGGATAAGCTGTTGGGATGACAGAGCGTGGGTGTCTCCACCACGGTCATTACCAGGCACAGTGTCTGTGGCCGAACGGAACCAACACGGTGCACAGATCGGTGAGCAGACACCGGTGCACTAAACCGTGTTTCTGCTTAGGGTAAAACGGTCCTAAACCCTGAGGAGCCATGTCTGGTGGACTAACCAGTTGTGTGGTGCTTTGGCGCACCAATGTGTGAGGATCCGGATGCAGTGATCCAAAACCACGGTGTACTGGGTTACCCGGCTGGCGTTGCATCAGCATGTCACTCCTGCAGGCTATCCACACCCCTAACGGGAGGTGCGTTCCTTGGTCTGACCTACGTCGTATTAAACCCTGGCCAGGTGGTCATCAGTTGGACTGATGACGGATCCGGTTGCTCGTCAGAGTAATCAGAGGTACGATGTATGTGGTCAACCTGGAAGGAACCGAGTCATATGAGCACTCGAGTCTGACGGTATTCTCCACCGCTCGAGTTGCATCATGGCACCAGTGGAGGGACAGCGAGTTTACCATACTAAGCGGAGAGCAGGGGTATGTGGGAGAACATAGTAAGTCCGGGGGGATTGGAGTGCAGCCTGCGTCGCACTCTGGGTGGCTATGCAGGTTAACTCGAACTCAGAGGATCGATGGTACACTCGGGTAGTGTGTCGATCGAGTCTGAGTTGGAAGCCATGAACCCTGGTCCCTGAAGGTTCCACCTTATCGACATTATGTATGGTTCTTATACCATCTCCTCGAAACACAGAACGTAGTTAGAGAAAGCGAGAAGTCCAAGCATACGCTCCGTGAGTGCTTCGCACTAGTGCACGGTAGATGCGTAGCTACGTGTGTGCACTAAGGGGAAACCCTAGGTTAGTGCAGAGACACATGTAGCAATTCCTTGTCATAAGTGGACTTTGCCACATAGGTGCGATGCACCGGGACATGTTACGAGTTGACTAGTTGACTTCACTAGGGGCACCCTATGGGAACCTCAGAGAATAGTGAAATCACTGGTGCACTTCACTTATGTGTGCCTTGTAAAGTCTCGTACACGAGGAACGACCAACTAGTGACATAAGGGCGTTTTGGTCATACCATGCGCCACTATGCACTAAGGGGGCCGGCCCTAAGTGTTGAGAGACTGGTCAAGGCCGGCCCCATTAGTTTCGGGAGGTTGTTGCCTCCGATGAAGGGGCCGGTTATGAGGCGCAGAAAACGGGCTGGTTTTGACCGTTTTCAAAAACAAGGAAAGGATAGAGATAAAGAAGAGATATATAGGGATAAGGCTTGAATCAATCATCCTTATCCATACTGTCCTTATCCATATGGATAGGCCGGCTATATATATGATAAGGAGAGAGAGGGTGCACGAAATTCATAGAGCCATGCAAGCCCTAGGGCCGGCCATGGCATGGGGAAACCCTAGCCGCCCCCTCTCCTCTCTTCGCATCTCCTCTCTCGTCTCTCTCTCTCTCGCTTGCGCCATTGGATGGCGACTCGTCTTCCTCACGTGGTGTTTCGTAGAAGGAGAAGGCTCGTCGTATGGAGGTACTCAGAGATCCATCGACGAGGTGCCGTGCATCGTGTGAGATCGGGTGAACTAGAAGGCGTCTCCCGTAACCTTTTGCTGTCCAGAATCTGCACAGAAATTCAACGTTATTTCTGCAATTCCGGGAGCTACAGAAGACCAAACGACATGAAACTTGTTGGAAAAGTTGCGTCTCGAAGTTGGCTACCTACAGTCCAAATTTCAGCCCAATTGGAGTTCGGAGCAGAAAGTTATGGCCGTCGCACCGAAGCTATGTCGAGCAGATCCGTAGCCCGTCTCCATCGACAAAGAAGAAATTTGTCGCGGTGAAAGATTCCGCACGCAGGTATGATCTCTAACAAGTAGATCTAACATAATTAGAACATGCATACATGCTAGATTGTTCTTTTGCGTTAGATCGTCGTTAGGGGTTCGCATAGTTGCCATGCTAGTTTCATACACGCATATGTAGATCGTTTCGATGAAAATTTTGATATGTAACGCACACCGCCTACGGTCCTCGGACCTTCACTTTGCTTCCGCTGCGGGCCTCTACCATGAATTTATTTCCAACAATTGGTATCAGAGCCAGGCTAGTGGTGTGCGTTTCATTTTTTTCATAAAACCGTCATGTGCGCGCATGAATAGTATGTGCCGCCATCGGGGTTCTACGAGTAGATCATGCATAGTATATTTTGTGTGTTCTTTGAATCGTTCTTGCAGGGCGCCGCTTCTAAAATTATTCTGGATATGTGATTGCTTGCTACCGGGGGTCGGACCCCGTGTTAGCGATTTTGTCTGGATGTTTTTTCTTCTGTGTGTGGATAGATTTTAGAGCCATAGTCGGGCAAGAGGTGAAAATTTACCACCCTTGATTCCCAGACTTTTGCTAGGTTTGTTTTCCTTTTCTTTCTAGGAAATTGTGTACGAGCGAGCACTTGGTCGAAGCGTACTAGATCTTTTTCGGTTACAGATTGAAGAGGAGGACTTACCGTGGAGATCCACCACTGGGAAGATGAGCGGAACCTTGGAGGACGATGGCGATCCGGCGAAGCGTACACGATGACGGCAAAGGGCATAAAGCGTCAGAAGATCTTATACAGAGGCTTGCACCGGATCGAGGAGCCTTGTGAAGGAGACAGAGAGCCTGCGCTGTGCCAGTCAGGTTCAGGGGTCGGACCCTTAACTTGATTCAGTTGTGTGCTTATTTCTTTCAGTAGTACTTTATATTTCTGTAGAGAACCCCGATGCGATAATTTGATTATCTGTGTCAGAGGGATGCCCTTTCCCCTCGGGTCCTAGCGACCTTATTAGGATTGGATTCCACTAGTGACGCCTATTATTTAATTGACCCTTGATGATAGTATGAATTCCTCACATTTGGTTATGCCCCCATTAGGTCAACACCCGATTAGTCGGGTGTGCCTATTTGGCAAGCATCGAAACCTAGAATGAGTTGGAATTCTACTATGACATCATTCGTCAAATTTATAAGCAAGGCGCCATGGTAGTGGAAGACCTTTCCTGTCAGTCTGACCTTAGGCTAGGCTCCATGGCATTAGCGTGATAGCCAAGTTTGCAAAGCATCAATGTTCTTGGGATATGTAATGTGACCCTTGAGTGGAGAAATCCACTCGAGGCAGGGACTATGATATTCCAAGATCGATTAATGCTTCGCGAAAGGCTTGAATGCTAGTGGGAGCACGGTATGACCAGGGTCTAGTGTATAGGTTGTCGTGACCTTAGTGTACACTCATACTTGCATTAAATAACCCTCAACTTTAATAAGGGATGTAAGAGAGGACTTTTAGAGATCCTCTGGCCTCCACGGCCAGTCGTTTTGTGTTTGGGTGGGGATGCATAACTTCACACCCCCTAGGGTGGGAGCTGTGTGTTTCCATGCCAAATTACTTAATGACCTCCCTAAGGATATGGCGATTACGAGGCCAGGAGAGAAGGGCTTTTCATCCCACCCTAGTGGGGGCCGCATGAACTCCTGTGTCGTAATTGCTTAGGCTCGTGGGTAAGCATCCTAAGTGCACGTGAGGTATTCGTTGCGAAGACAACGGTGATCACGTGGTACTGGCCAAAAGATAACCATGGTCCATCAAAGCCCTTAGTTGGCAGATTTGGACTGGGTCAAGGAAAGGCCCGTGTAAGCGGATTGACGCTGCATGATGCCCCCTAGGGCAGGTGTAGTCGATTCCGAGATCTTACATACATGGTTAATTAATCCATAGAGGTGTCTTCGCTTTGAGGGTAGCGCTGACATTTGGATATAATTAGCTTATTTTCAAAATCCATAAAATAAGTTTTCTTGCATTCATTTTCATTCAACCATATAGTTCCCCTATCCGCTATCCCATAAGAGAACCAGTTATCGGGTCTCTAACTACGTAGAGTGGAAGCGCAATCTTTAGCTTATGCTTAGGGTAGTAAATGTACATTGGCATGCAATCTAAATATCCCTGTATTAGACCTAATGGGTCCAGATATTACTAGGGCACTAACTAGGGCATATAACGACTAGCAAGAGTCTAAGGAGATGTGCAAGTGCTATGTTATAGCAGACTTGCGGACAACTCTTTAGAAGCGAGTCAGAGATATGCCGGGTCTTCTCTAATAAAGTTTTACTTGCATAAGATATCTGCTAGGCGAAGTCAGTAGACTCATCGCTTATCCACCAAGATACTTGTCGGTACCAAGATGTCAGAGGGAATGCTTGTTCGGGAACACATCCTTGAGTTCCAGATCGAACTAGATTCCAAAGACATAGTACCAGATGATGAGGTGGTGGAAGACGTCTATCTTGCATCCCTGTCTGGAACCTTCGAAGGCGTTATCAGAGACTTTAGCTTTAACAAGTTAGAGATGATAAACGCAGAACTTCTAAGGAGATTTCCAAGAGACAAAGGATGAGATCAAGATTAAAGGCAATGCCTTTAGTGCTTAACCTAGGTCTTCTTTAGAAGAACCTAAGGGAATAACTTATAAGAGATCGAAAACTATTCTAGTGCAGAAACTGGTGTGGAATCCTAAGTCTGGTAACGCCAAGGACAGAAGTATTTCCGCTGTGGTGAGCATAGGGGGTATTTGAAGATTGAGTATGGCCTCAGGATGTTAGGAGTTGAGTCGCTATCTAGTAGCAGTTCTTATGCTTCTTGGAATGTAGACTTCGGGTCTACAGAGATTCAAGTAAAGTAGAAGGCTACTTTATAGTGAAGGAATCCTAACATAGGTACTGATGCCATAAGCCGCTGCGGAAGCTGTTAGATATGATTGTCTTAGTTTTTCCGAAACACGGATTTTGATCTTTAGAGATGTAGTTCTGTTTCCTCCTTGGTAAATGAAATTTTTAGTTTTAGACAGCACCGTTGGTGTGTATCTTAAACTGAATAGATAGCTTCATTACTAGAGGAATAGATCAGAATAATCTCTTTGTATTTAATCCTAATTCGGAAATAGATTTCATGACAGCTGTAGCGTCTAACTGAAATTCATCTAAATCCTTCGGAGAAGCTATCCCATTTGTGACCCCTCTGATTTAGATATTCTTCCTCAGATAAATTCAGAGGTAAAAGAAGGCCGATTTTCTGTTCACAGAATCATCGGAGATCCTTCTAACCTATGAGTGTAATCTGGACGGCAGAATAACTAAAAGGGCCATGAAGGTATGGGAGTTAGTTAATTTTGACGTCTATGGTTCCAAGAGCGTCCAGACGAAGGAGTCTCTTCGACTTATCGAGGAAATAAAAACCTATCGGATGGGTTCCATAGGATCCTGAGGGAGCATGGGATTAGCTCCCAGTTAAATGCTCCAAGGATGACACGTCAGAATAAAGTCTCCGAGAGAAGGAATCGGACCCTGTTTGAAATAGTCCGTAGTATGATGAATATTGCCAAGTGTACTACCCACCTTTTGGTGGGGTTGTACCTTAAAACAGTAGCTTATATCTGAAACTATCTCTTATCTAAATCAGTGCCTCAGACCTATAGAGAGCTATGGTCTAAGCGAAAGCTGACACTATAGTGTCTCGAGATATAGGGTTGTCCTGCACTTGTGCAAAAGGACAAGAGGGATGAGATGGAGATATAGTTTCAGGTATATCTGTTTGTAGGTTACCCTTAGGAGGCATAAGGTGGACTGTTTTATGATCTTAAGGTTAGGAAGGTAATCGTTTCTACGAATACCATCTACCTAGACCAGGATTATATTATAGACCATAAGTTTGCCGGTAAGGTAGTTCTGGGTGAACTACTGGGTACTGGTAGAGAGTGCGCATCTGAAAAACGTAGTGGGAGTAGATGATACAAGAAACTAGTATACCAGGTATTGTAGAAACAATTCACTTTTGTACCACCACCACTTCGTCGTTGTGGGACCATCAGAGCTCCTGAAAGATGCTATGGAGAAACTTTGATAGTTAATCCAGAGTTTCAGGAGGATGATCCTTAGAGCTACGAAGAAGTAGTGGGAGCTTCCTTTGAACCACCACCACCTCATCGTTGTGGGACCCTCAGAGCTCCTGAAAGATACTATGGAGAGACTTTGATAGTTAATCCAGAGTTTCAGGAGGATGACCCCTAGAGCTACGAAGAAGTAGTGGGAGCTTCCGACAGCTCTTACTGACAAAAGACCATGGAGACAAATTTGCATCAATGTCCCTTGAAACAGTCTTGACACTTATAGCACTATCACCCTTCAGGGTGTAGAAGGTGTATTAGAAGAGCACCCGATTAAGACTTAAGTGGCTAGATTAGTTGCCAAAAGAGAAGGGATTGACTATGTCAAAACCATCTCACTGGTAGCTATGCCTAAGTCTATTTCGGATCCTCTTAATCCATCGCAGCCCATTATAGTTGGGAGATCTGGTTGATGGATGTCAAGACAGTTATTCCCTAACGGGAATTTGGAAAGGACATATGGATGAGTAGCCCCAGGCTTTGTGTCAGTAGGTTAGGAAGATATGGAATACAAGTTGCAACGGTCCATTTATGGACTGATGCAAGCATCCAAGTTGGAATATCTATTTTGATCAAGGGAATCCGCTCATACGGATTTGATCAGAATGAGGATAAACCAAGATGGTACAGGAAAGGTGAAATAGCTACAAGGGTATATTTAGTACTTTACGTTAACGATATTCTACTGATTGAAAATGATGTAGGAATATTGTTTACGATAAAGGTTTGTAGTCATCACAATTCGATGTGAAAGACCCTAGTGAGGCGAGTTATGCTCTGGGAATCAAGGTAACTCGAGATAACCAGAGCAAGATTCTCTTGCTGTCACAGGCTACGCATGAAGATAAGATTCTAGCCAGATTCGGTTTACGAGGCTAGATATCTATTGCACAGCAGGAAGATGGGTCGGTTTCAGTCGAACCCGGGTCCAGATCTCTGGACCGATGTGAAGGGTATACTCAGAAATCCTCATTAAGTAAGGATTGTGAGTTAGCTTGCACTTCACAGGTCCTGATATCGATTGGACACACAGGATCTGACTTTGGTGTCAGATGTGTGTACCAGAAAATCGATTTCAGGGATTATTTTTATCTTGGGATTAGAAGCGGTAGTTGGTAGAGTGTGAAGCAAGTGCATCACAGACTCTACCACAGATGCTTAGCACGTTGTTGCGTGCGAAGTAGTATATCAGGTGGTAAGGCTTAGGAAGTTCTTAGAGAACTTGGGACGCGTACCAGAGGCTCAGTTATCTGTTTTTACAACAGAAGAGCGGTAAGCAAGGTCCAAGGAGACTAGGCACCGCCGTGAGGGGAAACCCATCAAGTACAAACTCCACTTGATCTGACAGTTATAGGAGGAAATGCAAGTAGCGGTACTGAGGTGGAATCTACAGACAATGTTGCCAATTCCTTTAGGGAATTCCTGCAAAGGCTTTTGGGCAGCATGTAGAAGCTACAGAGCTCAACACCGTTATTCCTCGTTAGACCTAGTGGGAGATTGTTAGAATTGGTGAGGTCTATAGCTCGTAAAAACCTAGTGTTTAGCTTTGTATGGTTGATAGTATAGGAATGCATATTGGTACGTACCTTAGTACGTGTTCTGATTACAGAACAGAGAGCCATGGCTACATGGTAATCCACTTGAGTGGGAGACTCAATGGATTGGTCCCATGTAACCTAAATACGTTCGTAGCTCTGATTAGGGTTGGTCGCCCTATCAGGATAAGCTGTTGGGATGACAGAGCGTGGGTGTCTCCACCACGGTCATTACCAGGCACAGTGTCTGTGGCCGAACGGAACCAACACGGTGCACAGATCGGTGAGCAGACACCGGTACACTAAATCGTGTTTCTGCTTAGGGTAAAACGGTCCTAAACCCTGAGGAGCCATGTCTGGTGGACTAACCAGTTGTGTGGTGCTTTGGCGCACCAATGTGTGAGGATCCGGATGCAGTGATCCAAAACCACGGTGTACTGGGTTACCCGGCTGGCGTTGCATCAGCATGTCACTCCTGCAGGCTATCCACACCCCTAACGGGAGGTGCGTTCCTTGGTCTGACCTACGTCGTATTAAACCCTGGCCAGGTGGTCATCAGTTGGACTGATGACGGATCCGGTTGCTCGTCAGAGTAATCAGAGGTACGATGTATGTGGTCAACCTGGAAGGAACCGAGTCATATGAGCACTCGAGTCTGACGGTATTCTCCACCGCTCGAGTTGCATCATGGCACCAGTGGAGGGACAGCGAGTTTACCATACTAAGCGGAGAGCAGGGGTATGTGGGAGAACATAGTAAGTCCGGGGGGATTGGAGTGCAGCCTGCGTCGCACTCTGGGTGGCTATGCAGGTTAACTCGAACTCAGAGGATCGATGGTACACTCGGGTAGTGTGTCGATCGAGTCTGAGTTGGAAGCCATGAACCCTGGTCCCTGAAGGTTCCACCTTATCGACATTATGTATGGTTCTTATACCATCTCCTCGAAACACAGAACGTAGTTAGAGAAAGCGAGAAGTCCAATCATACGCTCCGTGAGTGCTTCGCACTAGTGCACGGTAGATGCGTAGCTACGTGTGTGCACTAAGGGGAAACCCTAGGTTAGTGCAGAGACACATGTAGCAATTCCTTGTCATAAGTGGACTTTGCCACATAGGTGCGATGCACCGGGACATGTTGCGAGTTGACTAGTTGACTTCACTAGGGGCACCCTATGGGAACCTCAGAGAATAGTGAAATCACTGGTGCACTTCACTTATGCCTTGTAAAGTCTCGTACACGAGGAACGACCAACTAGTGACATAAGGGCGTTTTGGTCATACCATGCGCCACTATGCACTAAGGGGGCCGGCCCTAAGTGTTGAGAGACTGGTCAAGGCCGGCCCCATTAGTTTCGGGAGGTTGTTGCCTCCGATGAAGGGGCCGGTTATGAGGCGCAGAAAACGGGCTGGTTTTGACCGTTTTCAAAAACAAGGAAAGGATAGAGATAAAGAAGAGATATATAGGGATAAGGCTTGAATCAATCATCCTTATCCATACTGTCCTTATCCATATGGATAGGCCGGCTATATATATGATAAGGAGAGAGAGGGTGCACGAAATTCATAGAGCCATGCAAGCCCTAGGGCCGGCCATGGCATGGGGAAACCCTAGCCGCCCCCTCTCCTCTCTTCGCATCTCCTCTCTCGTCTCTCTCTCTCTCGCTTGCGCCATTGGATGGCGACTCGTCTTCCTCACGTGGTGTTTCGTAGAAGGAGAAGGCTCGTCGTATGGAGGTACTCAGAGATCCATCGACGAGGTGCCGTGCATCGTGTGAGATCGGGTGAACTAGAAGGCGTCTCCCGCAACCTTTTGCTGTCCAGAATCTGCACAGAAATTCAACGTTATTTCTGCAATTCCGGGAGCTACAGAAGACCAAACAACGTGAAACTTGTTGGAAAAGTTGCGTCTCGAAGTTGGCTACCTACAGTCCAAATTTCAGCCCAATTGGAGTTCGGAGCAGAAAGTTATGGCCGTCGCACCGAAGCTATGTCGAGCAGATCCGTAGCCCGTCTCCATCGACAAAGAAGAAATTTGTCGCGGTGAAAGATTCCACACGCAGGTATGATCTCTAACAAGTAGATCTAACATAATTAGAACATGCATACATGCTAGATTGTTCTTTTGCGTTAGATCGTCGTTAGGGGTTCGCATAGTTGCCATGCTAGTTTCATACACGCATATGTAGATCGTTTCGATGAAAATTTTGATATGTAACGCACACCGCCTACGGTCCTCGGACCTTCACTTTGCTTCCGCTGCGGGCCTCTACCATGGATTTATTTCCAACAACAACACCTTAGTACACTGTTCCAAAAGGCTAACCTCTTGATGCAGGTATATTAAAAGAGGCCACCACGCTCCTTTTATTGATGTGGGACTAACTATTCAACACCCGCCTACACCCAGAGCACTTTTCAATGTTAGCGGGTGCGATGGGGGCACTTGGGAGACGCTTTTGGAACAAGCCCAACCCTGATACTATGTGGTACCCGAGTGCTCCAAAAGGTCGACCTCTTGGAGGGAGGAGAGCACAACGTACATGTATATTAAGAGAAGCCACCCCGCTTCCCTTACCGATGTAAGACTAATCGTTCATCACCTATCCGCACGCAGAGCGCATTTCAACGTTAGCGGGTGCGACAGGACCACTAGAGAGACGCTCCCGGAACGGACCCACCTCTGATACCATATGACAACACCTGAGTGCTCCAAAAGGTCGACCACATGAAGGGAGGAGGGCACAACAGGTATAGTAAGAGAGGCCATCCCGCTCCGCTTACTGATGTAGGACTAACAGTTCAGCATCCCCGAAACATCCTAGTCCCAGGAATATTTATAGAACAATACTTGCCAGCTACCTCCTGTGCCATTACAGCTAACATTGGGTGAGGTGGTGCGCATGGATTGGTGAAGAGTAGTGGGGCCCACCATATAAAAAAAATAAAGTAGAGTGCTTCGGAACCGATATAACCAAAACCCTTCATAGTACATTTTTTATTCTATTTTTTGATCCTCTTTACTAATCCCACACCGCCGGAGTCACCAGTCCAATGCACCTCACTGTGCCTCTTTCCGGCTCCGGCTGTCATCGATGTCACGTACGTTCCCCCCCCCCCCTTTCTCTCTCTTCCTTCTCATTCTTGCACATGGTTAGTCCCACATCAGTAAGGGAAGCATGGTGGTCTCTCTTAATATACCTGATGTGCGCTCCTCCCTTCAAGAGGTTGGTCTTTTAGAGCACTCGAGTGTTGCCACATGGTATTAGAGTTGGGCCTATTTCGGGGGCATCTCCCGAGTGGCCCCATCATATCCGCTAATGTTGAAACTAGCTCTACTGGTGGGCGGGTGTTGAACGGTTAGTCCCACATACATCTGTAAGGGGAGTGGGGTGGCCTCTCTTAATATACCCGTTGTGCTCTACTCTCTTCAAGAGGTCGGCCTTTTGAAGCACTCAGGTGTTGTCACATGAACAATATGGAGGAGGAGGACGTGACGACGACGACGACGGCAGGCAGAGTGGGGAGGAGAGGCTGCAGGTGAATCTAGGCAAACCCATGTGTGTGGTGCACTATCCAAATGATTGGTGCAAATAGCAATTCCCAAAGAATACTGTCCTGGTAATTAGATAGCTATTTCTCAAAAATATCTAATCAGCAGTTGGCACGTCAAACACGCCGTGCCACCCGCAGACAAGGTCGAGGGTTTGTTTTTAAGAGCATGAGAGCCCCAGTTAGGGGCAGGGGTCCCCCGGGCCGAGCCTAAAGTCAAGCAACAGACAAATCCATATGTTCAGCTCAACCACTTTGCATTAGGTTAAGGTCGGATGCATTAGTTTTTCTTATCACCATCTCCCCACTCTCTTTTCTTCAATAATGCTGCATGGACTATGACTTCTAGTCACTTTCTCTCTCTACTTTTGAAATATGTCCTCTTTACATGTAAAATCCCATCACATAATTCACATCAATATTTGCATACAAAACCCTTCGAAATATCAAAGTCTTGACAGATCTTCTCACGGATGGGAATCTTTTTCCACCATGGTGGATACATAACATAGTATCCGATTACAATTTCTCAAATTAAAAAAAAAATATCTGACTGCGTGCACATTTTTTTTTCCGACAAATTAGGTATAGATCCTTAACTATTTTGCAATATTAGCCACATCACACCATAATTTGCTATATTAGCTAAGGTCCCTACAAGTATACATTCGTCTCCAGAGAGAGTATTTCGTCTTCATAAACAGTATATATTCGTTTCAGAAAGAGTATATATTCGTCTTTAGAAAGAGTATATATTCGTCGGGAGGGACTTGAGTTATATTTTAAAATTAATGTGTCCTGCAACTAAAAGTCATCTCTCAAGAAGGACTTATGTCAAACTTCCTCTTTTCTTTTTTTTGAAAGGTAAATTGCATGCTCATTTCACATAGCTTTATCTCTTGTAGGTTTGTTCATGTTAGGGGAGAATGTACTTCCATTGCTGATGCTCCAGCGAAGTACGTGCTGCGAGAACGCTCTTCTTTTTCTTCTACTACTATTCCAAATTGTATCTCTTCTCTAGTGTATTAAGATCGAGAATGATCAATTGAATAATTATATTGATGTTCCTAATTCAAGGGTTGGGACGCAATGAATAAAACTCCCGTAGTTCCTACCGGAAAAAAAAAAGGTTTTTTGTTTTTTATTTTTTGTTTTTAGGTTTGTAATCCCTTAAATATCGTTTAAAAATAAAAAACGGTTTGGGGAAGGTCCAAGTTAGAATAGATTAGGGAAAAATTAGATTTGGATTAAGCCTTTGTTCGACAAAATTGGGTCAGTTTTAGTAATTGAAATTGAAGGTAAAATTTATTTTTACTCAATAAACGGGTGGGGGTTCGGACAAACCCCCTTTTGATAAGTGGAATTTTTCAAAAAAAATTGATCATCTTCCATTTAGATTAAAATTTTATTAATTACAATAAACAAAGGGATCGATATGCAAGATCAGGATTATTAAAAGGGTTTATATATAAATATTCACTTTACATGAATGTATATTTAGATATGGAAGATGTCAGGATCCGATTTATAAAAATCTTTTTATTTTAAGGAACTATGGGGTTTTATTCATGGCCCAACTCGCAAAACAAAAATGTTAACTACAATTATTCAATCGCTCCTTTATAATGACTAGAGAATGAAGAATAGAAAAAGAATTGAATGGAGACTTGTAATGTCATCTCATCGGTAGTGATCGAAAAGCTCGACAAAGTTGACAACAAGTGAAATAAAGTGAAGTATCTTGTTGGATACCCTCATACCCTAAAGCCTGGGTCGTAAGGGGAGGTCCATAGAGGATATATAAAGCAGGCGATAGGTGCCCCATTTACTGATGTGGGACTAACCAGTGGACTTCCTCAACACCCCCGTCCTCAAGCGAAGCACACGGGAGCGAGGCACAACCGGAAGGGGCCGTACCCGAAAGGAGACGGTGAACCTAGCTCTAATACCATGTTGGATACGCTAATACCTGGGTCATAAGGGGAGGTCCACGGAGGGTATATAAAGCGAGCGATAGGTGCCCCTTTACTGATGTGGAACTTATTGCAATCCAATGCCCTCACGTAGCAGAAGGAGCAAGAGAACACGATGTGCAAGAAACTTCCACAGAGAAGATGATAGTTCACCACCACCGAGAAGATGAACAAATAAACAAAGAACAAAGAAATCACACACACGATGTCCGGCAACAACGATCAAGATAGATGAGGTGAGGTGAGGTGTACAAGACCATGAGTTAGCCCCACATCGCCTGGAGAGAAGGAGATCCTAAACTACTTATATAATTTTTCCTCCCAAACATAGAAGACGCATTTTAAAACCGTATGCCGCTACGGAGTCTGTAAGAACTCCGTAGTTAAGCGTGCTCGGGCGAGAGTAATACCAGGATGGGTGACCCCTTGAGAAGTTCTCGTGCGAGTACGGGTAAAGCGGACAATATCTTGTGTGTTTGGGACGGATGTTACAAAATGATATCAGAGTCGGTTCTCGTCGCAATTGGGGTCCTAACCCTACAAGTGAACGTCTAGCCCTAAGGGGGGTGGATTGTGATTACCAAGATTCAATAGGCCAAGAGCCAAGACTCCTAAGACGGTGATGCCAAGATGGATGAGGTGAGGTGAGGTGTGTACAAGGCCACGAGTTAGCCTCACATCGCCTGGAGAGAAGGAGATCCTGAGCTACTTATATAATTTTTCCTTCCAAACATAGAAGACGCGTTTTAAAACCGTGCGCCGCTACGGAGTCTGTAAGAACTCCGTAGTTAAGCGTGCTCGGGCGAGAGTAGTACCAGGATGGGTGACCTCTGGGAAGTTCTCGTGAGGGCACATGCAAAGCGGACAATATCTTATGTATTTCGGGCGGATGTTACAATAGGGATAACCCAAGTACAAGCCATTTGCCTCTCTCTAATCCCTCACGGCACCCACAAAGAGAAACCCTCCCACAAGGGAATAGATTCTGCAACCCTCTTTCCCCGAAGAACTAGAAAATCCTTTGCTGGAGCCCACAAGCCTCCTTGGATTCTTCTTCATCTCCCTTGATGATAGTTATTCTCCAAACCCTAATAGAGACTAAATAAACCATTTCTTGTGCATTTAGGTTCGTCCTAGGCCCTCCTATTATAGGCATACATTCACATCCAACTTGTAGAAGGAATCCCACGAGAAAATGCAGGCCAAACCGCCTCACCGGCGTGCTGCCATACCAAGTCGTTCGCATGATCCGATCTTGTTTTCTCGCCCGACTTTTTATGCCGATGTCAGTTGTGTGCACGACTTTCTTGGCCGATCATCCTTGTTCCTGTGCTTTGTTTGTCACCTTTTCTTTGCGCACAAATCTTGGAATTGTATGCGGCTTATTTGAAGCTATATCTTCAACAATCTTCGCATTGTCTTCATAACAAGACACGAGCATCTTCCTGTACACAAACTTTATATCTTTGCATATTGAATCTATCGTCTGGTCATCATTGTCGTCTTTGCCTCCAAACCGGGAGCTCAATCACCGAGCTTGGTGATTGTCCAAGTATTTCTACTTGGCCATTGGAACCCACCTCTTGATCATCTTTGCCTATGAGCATGCTCTACCTACACCCTTGTTCTTCACTGAACATTGTGCATGTATCGCCGCCCTCCCAGTTAATCTGTATAGGCCTCCACCTAAGACCCCCTTAATGATCATGGAGGTTCCGTCCCAAACCTCTAGATATCCATCTTGATCGGTAAAGGTGTATCCGAGGGAATCTAGCTTGGAAAGAGCGACTAGATTTCATCTCCACTATGGAATATGGCAAATATCCTGAGTGTATATACTTGTTCGTCAGATGTTTCAAATAAAACATCTCCAACTCCCTTCATTGACACCTTGGAGCCATCGCTAGCCGTCAACTTGCGACCATCATACTCAACATACTTGTCGAACCATATCCTGTGCAAACAAATATAATGTATGGCCCTGCTATCTATCCAGTCCTGATATGATATAGAATCAGTTGTAGCAATAAGAATATCCCCCTCATCGAAATCCCTCCATGAGACATAATCGACAGATTCATTATCTTTATTCTTGGATGACCCTAAGCAATTCAATCTTGCTCCTCCTTTCTACTTGCACTCCAATTTGAAGTTTTCAGATCTTTCACACTTTCAACAAGTGTCTTGCCTCTTTTTCTTCTTTGCCTCCGTCACTACCATTAGCGCCTTGGATATATTATCACCACCCACCTCGCTCGTCCCCTTCAACCGAAACTCGTTTGCGTGAAGTGTACATATGACATCATCTAACTTGATGGATTCCTTTCTATAGAGCATCACGACCTTCAGATACTTATAGGACTTGAGTAAAGATCCCAGAAGAAGTAGCACCTTATCCATCTCTTTAATTGACATTAAGGAATCTTTCGTCGGTTGATTGAAGGCCGAGATATGCTCCGAGATCATTATACCTTTCGCCATCTGAAAAGCATAGATCTTTTGTTTCAGGTACAACTGCTTCATGAGCGACCAGGTCATGTAAATATACCCACCAACTTCTCCCACAGTTTTACTGTGGAGATCTTCCTGGAGATGTTTGCTAACATAACCTTCGAAAGACACATCCGAATTGAGCTCGATGCCTTCAAATCTTACTCAAACCAATCATCTTCCGATCGAGTCCAGCTTGACGCCCATCAGAGCTTTGTGCAATCTGCCTTGAATCAACGTATTATCCCTAACATGTATTTGCCACAAGCCAAAGTTGATATGTCCATCGAGCTTCTCAATCTCGAACCGTAGGTTCGAGCCTTGAGTTGTCATCTCTGAATTCTTCGACATCAATCTGGCTCCTTCGAATCACGAATAAGATGGCTCTAATACCAACTTATTGCGATCCGAAGCCCTCGCGCGACGGAATGAGCGAGAGAACATGACGTGCGACGAACTTCCATGAAGAAGATGATGGCTCACCACCACCAAGAAGATGAACAAATAAATCAAGCACAAAAAAATCATACACTCGATGTCCGACAACAACGATCAATACATTCACTAATATGGGGATAACCCAAGTACAAGCTATTTGCCTTTCTCCAATCCCTCACACCACCCACAAAGAGAAACATGCCCACTCGGGAATAAATTCCACAACCCTCTTACCCAAAAGAACAAGAAAAACTCTTGCCAAAGCCCAAAAGCTTCCTTGAATTCTTCTCCCTCTTCCTTGATGATGGCTACCTTCCAAACCCTAATAAAGACTAGATAAACCCTCTCTTGTGCATCTAGGTATGTCCTAAACCTTTCTATTTATAGACATACATTTGTATCCAACTTGTAGAAGGAATTCCATGAGAAAACGCAGGCCGAACCGCTTTATCGGCATGTTGCCATACCAAGTCGTGCCCACGACCTAGGGAGGTCGTGGTAAGGACCCAACCTTGTTTTCTCGCCCGACTTTTATTCCAATGTCAGTCGTGCGTACGACCTGGGGAGGTCGTGCATACAACTTTAATTCCTTGCCGATTCCTCCTTTCTTCCATGCTCTGTCTTTCGCCTTTTCTTCGCGCACGAACCTTGGAATTGTATGCGTCTTGTTTGAAGCCACATCCAAGTTCTATTCATGGTTTATTACACAATGGTCTTTTGGGAGAAAGGGAACACCATGTTAGGGGTGCTAGACCAAACTTGAATAAATCGAAATAAATAGAAGCCTTCTTGGATGGAGAAGATCGTCCCAACTTAGTGCTCTTGCTAAGAAATCCGGATCAAATGTCATGCACACACATGGGCATCTCTACTCTATAAATGCAGAGGACCTTAGGGAAAAAAAAAAGGAGGAGGTATAATAGTCTATTATTAATCCCCCTATAGATAAATTTTGGGAGAAACGTGCATGCAATTCCTCTCTCTCTCTCTCTCTCTCTCTCTCTCTCTCTCTCTCTCTCTCTCTCTCTCTCTCTCTCTCTCTCTCTCTCTCTCTCTCTCTCTCTCTCTCTCTCTCTCTCTCTCTCTCTCTCAAATGATTGTGCAAGCTCGATCTTAGAGAAAGATGAAGAAAGAAGCCACCTTCTAACCACCAGTAAGTGAAGAAGAAAGATGTCACCTTCTTACTCCTATGCAAGCACTTAGATAAACTTTTTCCAAAACTTCAACACATGAGATAACGTTCGAGAGAAATACATGAGAAATTAGCAACAAGAGGCGCCATTATATGAGATAACCAAGAGAGCACGTACCACAAGTGAAACTGGAGACTGACGAGAACCCAACCAGAGAAACGACTTGAGACTTCAACCCCTTAGAGCATCTCCAATGGGCTCTTAGGTGTCTTCGCATTTCTAAGAGCTCATAGCTGTCATATTAGTAAAGTAGGAAGTGGGGATTGAAGAGCAGTCCAACGGGCTCCTAGGTGCGTTCCCCATTTTACAACTTTCATAATTTGTTTTTTCAAATTTATTAATTTTTAGGATTTTTTACAACTTTCGACAGGGGCTCTTTGGAAAATTAATGAATGCAAGGGATATTTGTTTTATTCAAAACCAGACCACAGCCTCTCACTGCTGGCCACCACCGCTCGCGCGTCGATTGCCACCTGCCAGACCCCCTCCGAACATCGTCAAACAACCCCGGCCTTCACCCTGTACCACCGGTGATCCCTCCTCCTTAGGCACAGGCCAAAGCACCATATACGGTATTCTATCAAACCAGTGGGCTCAAACCCAATGTTGTTGAGCCCAATCGATCCAAAAACCTGAAAACCAACTGTTAGTGATAGTGTATAGTATTGAGATACAGATACCCGTAGATACCTGTATAGGATACCCCTTTTTTGTTCTTTTCTTGTATCTTTATATATTTGGCCCTTGGCCTAATGAAAAGGCTTAATCCATTCTCCCAAAACCTAGCCTCTCTCCCTCTCCCTCTCTCCCTCTCTCCCTCTCTCTCTCTCTCCATGCTAGGTCATCATCGTCACATGGTATCAGAGCCGGCGTGATATCCAGATCCGGATCTGGCGTCCCTTGCATACGGATCTGCTCGCGTGAAGACCAAATCCGGCCGCCGTCCGCCGTGAGACCAGATCCCGGCGTTAGCTCCGGCCTGCCCCTTTTCCCCTGCACTCCGGTGTGGAGACCCGGCATCAACTCCGTCCGGATCTGAGCCCCTCCTTCGATCGACCCTCCAGATCCGGATCCGGCGTCCCCTGCATACGGATCTGCTCGCGTGAAGACCAGATCCGGCCGCCGTGAGACCAGATCCGGCCGTGAGATCCACTCCGGCGCGAGATCAGCTCCGGACTCCGGCCTTCTCCCCTGCGACCTCCGGTGCGAGATCAGCTTCGGACTCCGGAATCCTCCCCTGCGTCCTCCGGCGTGAGACCAGATCTGGCCGTGAGACTTCTTCCCTATAGATCAGATCCTGTGACCTCTGAGCTCCGATCTTCGACCTATAGATCAGATCTGGGCTCCTTCCATATAGATCAGCTCCGACCTTCGAGCTACAACCTGCGACCTCTGGTCTGTTTCGTCGTGAGATCAACTCCGACCTCCGGCCTGCAGCCTCCGAGCTCAGGTCCTGCGACCTCTGAGCTCCGACCTCCGAGTGAGCCGCCATGGCCGACTCCTCCTCTGTAGATGCTCCTCCTCCCGTGCCACCACACTCTGAGAGCCTCCCGTTCGAGTATACTCGCGACTTCCTGCCGAGCTCGACGAACGTCCTCTCGCCTCCTCCGCCGACTGGAAAGCATGGGCAGTAACCGTTCAGACCACCCTTCTCGGACGTGGCCTTCTTGGACTACTCAACGGCACCACAACTGTACCTAGTTAGGCTTTCCCCGCTGCCCTTCAAGCGTGGCACCTTCGTGATGCACGGGTCACCACCTATCTTGTCGCCTCGGTCGATCGGATCGATGCGTGCCGACCTCGCCGCTCTTGGAGCATCCACAGCCATATGGCGCTCCTTAGTTGAGCGTTTCGTGGAGTCTAGCGGCGCCCGCGAGTATGCTCTCCTCTCCCAGGTCCAGTCCGAACAATAGGGTGATCGTACGATCCAGCAATTCCATGCGCAGATGCATGGTTACTGGCGGGAGCTTCAGTCACTGGTACCTCCCGTCCCTCCCGAGTGCCGTGCCGCTCACCAAGCCTTCTAGGAGCGTCGTCAGCTTTATCAGTTCCTGATGGCTCTTCGACCAGAATTTGGCCCACTTGCTGGCGCACTGATTCTCCGACACCCACTTTCACATTTGGATGCTGCTATTGCTGAGTTCGTGGCCGAAGAGACCAGGCAGCGCACCATCGCCATCAGGGCTACTCCTCCCCCCTCCAACCACACGGGTGTCCTTACTGCAGCCCCAGTTGCCTCTTTTAATTCTGCTCCTGGTCGTGATCGGTTTGTGTGCACTCACTGCCACAAACCAGGTCATGTTGTCGCTACCTGTTGGAAGCTGCATCCCGAGAAGAGGCAGGGACCCCGAGGACGTGGTCGATGTGTTGGCTCTACTGCTGCTGCTGCTACTGCTCCGTCCTCTCCTCGCATAGTTCCATCATCACCTCGAGGTTCCTTGGACACTCCTGACACTACTCAGCTCCTTCAGCAGCAGCTTGCACAGCTTCAGTTCCGCCTAGACCAGCAGGCGAGCTTCAGCCCTGCCGAGGCTTCCAGTGCCTCCAGTTCCTCTGCTCACTTAGCCACTCCCGGTACCTTCGCTACTTGGATTCTGGACTCTGGGGCCTCCCATCATATGACTTCCAACGCTTCCTTACTTACCAATTGCCGACCGGCACTGCACATTCCATTGATACATACTGCAGATGGCTCTTCTTTAACCATCTCGCAGTGTGGATCGATTACCGCCACCACAGAACCGAGCGGTCGCCTCTCCTTACCCACTGTGTTGCATGTCCCCCAACTTCGCATGCAGCTCATCTCCATTAGTAGCCTTTGTGATTCTGGATGTGTCGTGACCTTCTCCCCTTCTTCTTGTGTTGTGTAGGATCCACATACCGGACGGGTGATTGGCGCTGGTCGTAGATCAGGCGGGCTGTACCACCTCGAGCATCTCCATCTTCCCATCATTTCCCCTCCTGGCGTCTGTAGCCTAGCTTCTCCTGATGCCGGCTTGTGGCACCGAAGACTAGGTCACATTTCTGAGTCTCGACTTAAGAGCTTATTGCAGACTGGAGCTCTAGATCATTGTTCTTTTTCTTCTTTATCTACATGTACCGGTTGTAAGCTTGCCAAAGCTACAACTCTACCTTTTTCTTCTAGTATCTCAAAGTTCTGCTCCTTTTGACTTAGTACACTCCGATATCTGGGGCCCTTCACCTCTTCCTTCGATGTGCGACTATCGCTACAATATCTCTTTCATCGATGATATCAGCCGATACACTTGGGTCTACCTTCTTCAGCACCGTTCTGAGGTCCCTCAGGTCTACCATACTTTCACCTCGATGGTCCACACACAGTTCGGTTGTCGCATTAAGACATTTCGGTCTGATTACGCCCTCGAGTACCTTTCCACTGCTATGCGGACACTTATTCAGTCCCATGGGACCCTATTTCAGCACTCATGTCCTCACACACACGAGCAAAACGGAGTAGCCGAGAGGAAGCACCGTCATATCCTTGAGACGACGCGTGCTCTTCTTCTCTCTGCTTCCGTTCCACGCACTTTCTGGGCTGAGGCTGTCTTGACCTCAGTCAACCTCATCAACATCACCCCTTCTTCTATTTTTCTGGGTGGTGCATCTCCCCACGAGCGTCTTTTCTCTTCCCCTCCTGATTACCGTCCGCTTCGCACCTTCGGGTGCACCTGCTTCGTCCTCCTTCCATCCCATGAACGCACGAAGTTGTCCGAACATGCAGTTAAATGCATCCTCCTAGGAATCAGCGCCGAGCACAAAGGTTATCGTTGCTATGACCCTTTGACTCGTCGCCTTTGTATCTCTCGACACGTCTCCTTCGTCGAGGATGGCCCTTACTACTCGATTGCAGCCCAGGACCTCACCTTCTTGGAGACTCCTACCACCCTGTCTCCGACTCTCGAGCCCTTTCCATCACCCCTTTCGTCCAGCTCCACTTCTTTCCCTGCTTTCAGTGATTCTTCCACGGAGTCTTCCTCCGTCCCCTCCTCTCCTTCGTCACTGATTGATTCTGTCAGCCTTCCCTATACTCCCGATACTCATGGTACTCCGCCTGCTACGCCCAGTCAGACGTCCCCGGTCATGGATCCTCGCCCGCCGCCCCGCTATCCTCAATGCGAGCACCACCCACCTGATCGCTTCAGCTTTAGCTCTGGCCCACCCGACCGTTTTGGCTTTGCCACGGTCACCTTTTACTCATCTTAGTCTACAGCCTTTCTTGCAGCCCTTCACACAGACCAGGAGCCTCGATCGTACCGGGAGGCCTTCCAGTCCTCTCAGTGGAGGCAGGCCATGAGCGAGGAATTTCAGGCATTTGAGCAGACTCAGACTTGGGATATCGTCCCCCTTCCTGCTGGCATTGAGCCTGTTAGTTGCCGGTGGGTCTACAAGGTCAAGCGGCGACCTGATGGTTCCATCGAGCGACACATGGCTCGGTTAGTGGCCCGTGGCTTCACTCAGGCATACGTAATAGACTATGAGGATACTTTCGCACCTGTAGCTCGGATGACCTTCGTTTGTGCACTCCTGGCAGTTGCAGCAGTCCGCTGATAGCCTCTTCTCTAGATGGACGTGAAGAATGCCTTTCTCCATGGTGATCTTTCAGAGGTCGTCTACTTGCAGCCACCCCTTGGTTTGCATACTCCTCCCCAGCATGTCTGTCGCCTCCGTCGTGCCATCTACAGGCTCAAGCAAGCCTCTCGAGCTTGGTTTGAGTATTTCCGACGAGCTGTCATCGAGATCGGCTACATTGAGAGCTCGCAAGACCACTCGCTTTTTGTGCGGTCATCTCCTCAACGCAAGGCTATTCTCCTATTATATGTCGATGACATGATCATCACAGGTGATGACTCCGCTGCCATCACTTTCCTTCAGCAGCATCTTCGGCGCCGGTTCCAGATGAAGGATTTAGGTCCTCTTCGCTACTTCCTTGGGCTAGAGGTTGCCCACAGTGAACGAGGAATTCTGCTATCCCAGCAAAAATATACGGCTGATATCCTTAGCCGAGCTGCCATTTTCGATGATCACTCTGCCGACACCCCTCTCGAGCTTCACGTGAAGCTTCATCCCACCGATGGTGAGCCCCTCTCAGATCCTACTCGGTACCGACAAATCGTTGGCCAGTTGGTTTACCTCTGCATCACCAGGTCTGACATTGCTCATGCCGTTAGCATCATCAGCCAGTTTGTCGAAGCCTCTCACTCTGCTCACTATGCTGCCCTTCTTCGGCTTCTTCGTTATCTCCGAGGCACCATCACCCGGTCGCCCCTTCTATCATCGACTTCACCTCTGGTCCTACGCGCCTACTCGGATGTCAACTGGGCTGGTGATCCGACCACTCGTCGATCGACTACCGGCTATTGCCTATTTCTTGGAGATTCTCTTATCTCATGGCGCAGCAAAAAGCAGAGCGTTGTCTCTCTCTCCAGTACTGAAGCAGAGTTTCGAGCCATGGCCTCTACTATCAAAGAGATCATTCACTTATGACGACTTGTCGGAGATCTAGGGGTTCAGATCTTTGAACCTACAGCCCTTCACTGTGTCGGAGTGCTATACAGATTGTCACCAACCCGGTCTTTCATGAAAGGACGAAGCACATCGAGCCCGATTGCTACTACTCTCGCCAGGAGTATGAGGCCGGGACCATCTCTCTCCCATTTGTTTTCTCCGGAGAACAGATTGCCGACTTCTTCACGAAGTCACATCCTGCTCCACGTTTTCAGTTTCTGCTTAGCAAACTCATGGTGCATGACCCACCTTGAGTTTGAGGGGGGCTGTTAGTGATAGTGTATAGTATTGAGATACAGATAACCGTAGATACCTATATAGGATACCCCTATTTTGTTCTTTTCTTGTATCTTTATATATTTGGCCCTTGGCCTAATGAGAAGGCTTAATCCATTCTCCCAAAACCTAGCCTCTCTCTCTCTCTCCCTCTCTCCCTCTCTCTCTCTCTCTCTCTCTCTCCATGCTAGGTCATCGTCACACCAACAACCCATGTTCCATCATGAATAAGAGGGGTGGGGGATGGGGTGGGGGATGGGGGGGGGGGGGAAGCAAGGAGACTCGGTCTAGAGTTCTTATTGGCCGTTGTGAAGAAAGAAGATAAGGAAGGAAGTGAGAGAGAAAGAGAAGAAGAAAGAAGGAAGAAAGAAGAGAAGAGAGAGAGAGAGAGAGAGTGTGTGTGTGTGTGTGTGTGTGTGAGCGAGAGAGAGAGAGAGAGAGAGAGAGAGAGAGAGAGAGAGAGAGAGAGAGAGAGAGAGAGAGGTTCGTCTCTGGCAATCTTGATTCAATCATCCTCCGGTTTATTTTCGGGTTTCTTGGCACGTTTACCTTAGTTTTTACTTCGGCGGGTTCTTTCAGCTCTTGATTAATCCTCCGGTAGATTTTTGTATTTTTACGGTGGGTGAATATCTACTTTGTGTGTGCGGGTGTTTTGAGAGAATTAAGCATATAAGTTTGTATGGTCCGACAAACGGAGGCTACTGCATGCTGTAATATCCCGATAGTGATAAGTGAAATTCTTGATTGTCAGTGATATCTTGTTATTCGTATTCTTGTATTGGGTGCCTCAAATTTTCTATGTTTTATTATTGGGCGTGAACTCCGTAGGGCTTTGATCCTTGATCCGTAATCCGATGTTCCGAAAATACTTGATGCATAGGATCAAGATCATCGGGATCTTGTCTTCTACCAACAAGTGATATCAGAGCTTGACTTTGATCCCAACAAATAATATTAGAGCTTGATTTTGATCCCAAGACAATTTTCAATCTTTTCAAAAGCATAAACATCGCAATAAACAACAAGATTTTGCAGGGTTTGGGAAAAGACCTGTTTAGGTCCACACGACCTACTCAACACGTAATCTACCTCCATTTAGAATAATTGCCATACAAAACTTTCTTAAATCTATATAACAAGGGACGTCGGTTTTGTGCTGATTAGATAAAATGGAACCGCTGACTAGGATAAACTAACTAGACAAAAATGAACCGAATAGATCTAACCATTCGTTCAAAAATCAACGCACAATCTCTCCTTGTTTCAAATCCCAATCCATTTAAACTGCACTAAACCCCTAAAATCCTGGCCCATTGAAATTGCACTAAACCTGACCGTTCATCCCGCGATCGTTGTTTGCATCAACAGCGATTAACCCGCTTGCTGAAATATCGGCCGCCCCAAACCATTGGGTCGATCTCGAGGAATCCGTTTGAACAGAGGTAGCTGTGACTGATCAATTATAAGGGGAGGGGGAGTTGGTCGTGCCGAAGGCTCCCGCTTCGTGCCAATCGGTACGAGCGAGGAAATTGGTGTCCCTATGAATACCGGTGTTGTCGTCGAAAGTGTTTTGTTGTTGAAAGCGTTCAAGTGTGTTACCGTCGAAAACGGCCCGCTGCAGTGCCTTCAGCGGCTCACTGCAGTGCCAACAAGCACGGACATGCACTAGTGAAACTACATAAAGCAAATAACTAGAGACATCTTTTGTATCACCTCAAGGGAAAATAAGCATTGCTATTCATCCCCAAGTTTTTATTGATTTCTTCAAACTAATGACGTGGCATTTCGCCCCTAACACCGCACACACATGCACACCTACAAAAAAAGAAGGTGGCATATCATCCCTTTGCTTGCCAGTGGTTGCCGAGTGTGATTAAACTGGAGGGGGGGAGGAATGGGCCGGGCTTGGGCCTAGCAAATACACCAATGTCCACCCCTCGGATGGGTGCAACGGACGTTTGTGATCACGACATGTCATTTGGTCTATAGAATTCGGTAAAAGCATGCATCCGGGGCAGATAGTATTACCTATGAAAAATACTACTTGGTTGGGCGATGCACTGAATAGGGGTGTAAAACGGGCCAGGCCAAGTCAATCCGGGCCTTGGGCCAAGGGTTTGAACCCGGATGGTCCGTGTATGCATGTACTCGGAGTTTTGGACCGGGTCAGGAGGGCTTGGGGCTAAAAACTGCGTACTTTTAATAAAAAAAGTATAACACAATGTTTAAGTGTGGCATGCAAACCTAGACCTTAAAATTTTAACAAGGCACCTTCTGTATTTTTTATAAAAGATATTAACATGGCACCTTTATCATTGCACTATACTTTCTTTGCACGGTACATACAGCCCGTATATATCACAAATATACAATATTTCGACCGGATATGTTAGGCTTCTTTTCGGGTCAAGCAGCGGACTCAAATTGGTAGCCCGAGTCCGGCCCATAATGTGTTCAGTCCGAGCTCAGCTCATTGACTTTCGGGCCAGACTGGGTCTGGTCAGGTCGGCCCGCAGGCCAACAGGTCGGATTTACATACCAAGCACTGACTGCTTGCCCACACCCCCCACCTCCTCAGTATGCCAATGAATATGTTGTTGCAGATCCTACTTAACAATACCGGATGAGCAATCTGATACCGAATCATTCCAATCACGTGGGTCAATGTAAATCAATTGCATAAGACGATTCTCCGATGAATCGATGTGGAACAAGCAATCCAATTCAAAATAGAGAAATAGGAAAGAAAGAAGAAAAACAACCACAAAGCAATCATAGAGAGAGTCGAGAGATTTATGTGAAAACCCTTGCAGAAAAAACCATGGGTGAAGATGATCGGACGATCCACTAGAACGAAGAACCAAACGGAGTTACAAGCGATGCCCAACTCCAACAAGATAAACTTCCTTCACCGAGAGCACACCCTAGCTTCTTCTCCAAACCCTTGCCAAGCCTCCCTCAAAGTTTTCTCTTCAATGTAATATAATCCGCAAAACCCTAGACCCCTTTATATATCAAGGGAATAGTATACATAAGCTTAATCACGATATTCCTCTCAAAACTGCCCAAACAGGAAAGTCAAATCGTGCATGACTTGGGCTGACCCGTGCCGTTAGGAACAGTCGTGCGCACGACCTGGGCAAGTCGTGCGCACGACCTGGGCAAGTCATGCGCACAATAGTCTGTAACCAATCTCGTCTTTTTGCTGAAGGACGTGTCAAGAATGTCAGGCTCCAGGTCGAGCGCACAACTACCTAGAGATGGACACGTTCACCTTTTCTGATGACACGTCTACTTTTACGGAGGGCCGGGTCATGCACACGAACTGTCCAGGTCGTGCACACGAAGTCTAATGTCGAGCCATATCTTCAACAATCTCCACATTGTCGAGAAGTCCAAAATAAAATCCAATCATCGTTTCCACCTGCACCTTGATAGTGCCTAAAGATACCTCCTCGGCATCTCAAAGCGCATCTCGAAGACGCGTCAAAGCACCCTAAAGGTGCCAGCACCACGAAGGTGCAAAACTCTTCAAATCATCTTGACCAAGCTCAAGCAATGCCTAGACTTAGTCAATGGAACCGATTTCGTTAACATGTCAGTAGGATTATCATGCGTGGAAATCTACTTCAAAAAACCATCTTCTTCTTGATATGCTGTGAACAAAGCGATAGTGGATATCAATATGCTTCGTCCGTGAGTGATGGAGTTGATTGTCGTTCGCTAAATAGATAGTACTCTGGCTATCCGAAAATACTCCATACTTAGTTGCAAAAGACTAAACTCGCCCATAATACCTCAGAGCCAAATCACCTCATTAATACCTTCAGTAATAACCATGTATTCAGCCTCTGTCGTTAACAGTGCAACCATGTCCTGTAGGAAAGCCTTGCAACTCATCGGACCATCTGTCAATGTAAACAAGTAACATGTCATAGACCGATACCCATCCAGGTCACCAGCATAGTCTGCATCAACATATCCCACTATATCTCTGACTGACTCGCCGTCTCGCTGAAAGAGTAATCCTAAGTTCAATCTACCCTGAAAGTACTATAATATCCACTAGTTCTTTACGGCTTACTACTGCTCCTTCTCCGGATTGGTCAAATAACGACTAACTATTGGAATTGAATTCTATTATCAGAGTTGCAGCGGAAGCAAAAGATAGATCGGAGGATCTCATGGTGTATGTTTCATTACAATCTATCTTTTAAACAATCTACATATGAATTTATGATCCTAGCATATGTGCGTACACCCTTGAGGCATACAATAATTTACGGAAGATATGCATACATTTAGTTAGATGTTTAGAATCATCATACCTTATGGATCTTTGATCCGAAGAGAATGGAATGATAATGAATCGCACGTGAATCAAGATGATTTGTAGGCATAGTGGTTGCAAAGCTTATGCTATTATACAAAATCTGAAGCAGGAGAAACGGTCTAAGTAAATTTTGTTTGGAATTTTTTACAATTTTAGATAACTAAGGGGTATTCTAATGGAATCTATGTTTCTAGATGGAAATTATACTCAATCAATGCATGTGCTCAAGAGATTCTCTTGATTGTGATGCAGAATTTTCAAATGAGTAAAAGACATCAATCTAAAGCATAAGTTAAAGGAAAGAGATAGATGAGTATTAGAGGAGCTAGCACCTCTAACAGAATTGCAGCTAAAATGGCACCAAAAAAGCATTATTCAGTAATTAATGTGTATAAATTGGAGACACACTGTACATGTCTAGTGCAAAAGCCTAAGTCAGTCCCCCTTCCTGCTTTAAGTTCCACATGGATTGGAATTCCAACCCAAGGACCACATCCTCCTTTTAATTTCACAACGAATGAGGCTAAAAAAAAAAATCATAAATACCAAATAGCTCCATAAGGACTGGAATTCCTTTGATATTGAGTTTGCACTTGAAGAGATTCCAAATAGCTCAAATAATGTTTTGCTTTCCCCAAAACAAATCTTACATACCAAACCAAAACTTAAACCACTGATGAACATAGATCAAACAAAGTTCATCAAAGATCTAAATAGCAAATACACTGATGAACATAGCACAAATCCGACATTCCAAATAACCATTGCTGAACATTGCACTAATTTGGCATCATTAGATGAACCAAAACAATCAACTCTCATATTCCAGCAATATTCCTACACATGAGAATCAAGAATCAAAACATAAAAAAAAATGGATTATTATCAAAACCAAAAAAAGAAGTTCATCACAGAAAAGTAAGGAGCATTTAAAAAATATTTCGCAAATTAATTCTTACAAAAATTCAAAAGTTATTCTAAATCCATTGTAGGACTTAAACATTGTCACCATAATCATCGCCATCTAAATCCATTGCTTCATTATCCAAGCCTGAGATAAGAATAATATCAAATAAATTAGACAATTACGACCAACCTCAAAAACTCCAAATATTAGATAAAGAAAGATTAAACAAAAGTTTTCGTTGTATACTTTGTACAGTAGTTTTTGATTTCTTCTTTGGGTATATTGGGCAATTACGACTATCATGATCATGTCCGCCACATAGTTTACACTTCTTTTGTTTCTTTGATGCTATCTCAATGCTACTTTTCCAATCTTTCAGTTCCCCTATCTTTCTCTGTCATATTCTCATTTACTTTTTCAGTCCTCTTTCGGCCTTTTATTTGGGATATATGTGGATCTAAGATAATCGATTACGATGTAGATCCCAATGAGGCAGCTTGTGTGGCACCAAGATCTTCTGGGTCTTCATCAATTTCATTCAGATTCATAAGTGATGTTTGTTCAATAAGCGAAACTTTCTTGAATCCCTCATTAATTATCTCCATTACAACCTTGTATGCATTCTCTGATTTTGCAGCCATCAATGCCAATTGGGTGGATCGATGACACATATGATTAAGTCTCATAGCTTTTGATCCCATATTGCGATCATGCAAGAGTAAGCAATCTCCACTCATTAGCACTCCTCTATTTTCTTCTTTAGTCCACCTTTTCAATATAAAGTGAGTGGGTATTTCAATTTCATCAAGACGATCAAAAACTTTTAGCAAGTGCCTGCACATTATTCTCATGAACTCAAAATGTTTGCATCTACATTTTGCTTCTTTGGTTTCAAAATTTACTTTTACATTGAACCCTTTAGTTGGGCCAAACTTTGTACTAACCATGAAGGTGCGCCACGCGCCATTAGTATTGCATTCATCAGTTTTATAATGCGCAGCCTGATCAAATTCATTTTGAAACTTCTTGAAAATATTTCTTGTGTAAATGTTCGCTGCATGACTCAATAGCATGTACATGTTATTGTCCAAAATTCTCTTCTTGTATATCGAAATATAATCCTCTTTTCTTTCCCTGACATAGATTTTGTCCAAAGCTTGTTCATACTTTCTAACAAAACCTCTTAGGTTGGTTTTGGATGACACAAATCCATCAAAAAATGAGTTCATGCTCTCACTTCTGCTCGTTGTGTTCATGCCAGCAAAAAATGAACTACGATTGTAAACCGGTATCCAAAAGTGTCAGATCTTATATAAATTCTTGAGCCAATCATTTTCTATTAACTCGAAGTCTAATATTAATGAATTCCATTGCAATTCAAACTCTTCTATCGTGTACGTATAATGAATACATTTCTTTAGTGCTTGCTTGAAATTTGACTTCTTAAAATACACGGAAGAAAGTTTCTCTACAAATTTTTTCTTGATATATGCCATAGGCAATAGCGATGACGTGATTGAAGAAAGACTTTTGCTACAGCCCCTCCAATAGCTAAGTCTTGATCAGTTATAATTGACACTGGGTTTCAACCTCCCATGGCCTCTAACCATGTCTCAAAAAGCCATATAAATGTGGCCTCTGATTCGTCCTGTAACAATGCATAACCAAACAATACTGACTGATAGTGATGGTTCACTCGTGTAAAAGGGGCAAATGACATTTCATATTTATTTGTCTTGTACGTGGTATCAAAAGTTATCACATCTCCAAAACATTCATAGGCCATCCTCGAGCGTGCATCTACCCAAAAGAAATTTGTAGCTCGACCATTTTCATCACACTGAACACTATAAAAGAAATGTGGATTCTCGGATTGTTTTTTCCTAAAGAAAGTAATAACTGCATGTGCATCTCTAGAATCTAAATCTTTATGTCTTATTGATCTCAAGTGGTTCCAACAATCTCTATCATCAAAACCTACAACTGAACCCCCTCCAAAAATAGATGGTACTTTTCCAATTTGTAAATTCTCCCTATTGAAACTCTTGGTTAAGTCTCTTGCTGCATCAGGCATACATCTATTTGAGGTCATGGGGATCTTATTGCTAGGAGTGACCAACTTATGGTTGTGCTCATTATTAAATCTCGTAACTTTCCATTTTGTCGTCCCTTTAACACATACAATGCTCATGAATGCTTTGCACCCTTCCCTGAGTGTATTACCACTTCTTTTGCGTTTTTCTTCTGCATTAAGGTCAATCTCTGTTTTTTGAGACTTTTTCTTCTAATGAAATCCCTCGTTTTGGTACACAAATTTGACATTCGTAACTTCATCCCCACATCGTCTTTTATTTGAGGATCTAATACGAATGCTATGACCTTTTCGTCGACCAAGCTCGGTATCGTAATCTTTGGCTTCTTTGACGGAATCAAACATCATCCCCACAATTGGATTGTTTGCATCCCAACAACCCATAGAATCATCACCCCATTGATTTTCTTCCACCTCAACTAACGTTCTGATACTTTCAAAATTTGAAGAAGTCATTTGCACAATAATACCTATAATGCAAAAATGAACATGAGTCAAATTTAATAAAATAAGGCATGTAAATTGTTAGAATTATGAAGAGATGTTGATAAAAAAAAAAAGAAAAATTGCAGCACATGATCATCATGGATTATACAAGTACCATATCAAGAATCTATGTCAGGTAAGAGAAAAGAACATGTACATGTCAATCTTGTATATTGGAAACAATATATACTTTGAGGATTAATAAAATAAAACAGAGATATGTTCACTACTTAAAAAAAAATAAAATAAATAAAGGATCAATCCATATTGGTAATCTCCATAGAAGTGAACGGATGGTGAGAGAGAGAGAGAGAGAGAGAGAGAGAGAGAGAGAGAGAAAGAGAGAGAGAGAGAGAGAGAGAGAGAGAGAGAGAGCTTACTTAAAAACTAAAAAATAGAGGATCAATCATAATATTAGTTTGAGGGTTAATAAAAAAAAAGAGGTATGTTTAAACAAAAGAAGATTGGTAATCTCTATAGTTGTGAACGGATGTTGAAAAATAGAAAAAGAGAAAGATCATACTAACCTGGGATCGATCGATCTAGATCACACTCTCTCCTTGGGCTTCGATCTTGTCAGCTGAGGCTTCGATCTCAATGGAACTAACATGAAAAAAAGAAAACATATTGGTAATCCATATTGAAAAAAGCTGAGATCAATTAATGTTATAAATAAGCAATCCATGTTAAAAAAAAAATCGAGATCAAACAAACCTGTGGATCAATATCGATCTCGATCTTTTCTCTCACGGCTTCGATCTTACCATCATATCCTCAAGAAGAAGAAGAAAAGCCCAAATCGAGTCTCGATAATTCTCCAAGGCCGACTAGGGATCAATATCGATCTTGATCTCTTTCCCTAAGGGCTTCGATCTCGATCTCTTAGGACTGGCTTCGATCCTTCTCTTAGGCCTTCGATCTCGATCTCTTAGGGCTTCGATCTCCATGAGAGAGGTTATCCCAAAAAAATAAAGGATCAATAAAAACAAACAGAGGTATATTCACTCTTTTTTTTAAAAAAAAAACTAAAACAGAGCATCAATCTCGATTGGTAATCTCTAAAGTTGTGAACGGATTGAAAAGAGAGAGAGAGAGAGAGAGAGAGAGAGAGAGAGAGAGAGAGAGAGAGAGAGAGAGAGAGAAAGAGAGAGATCTTATTAACCTGGGATCGGTCGATCTCTTTCCCTTAGGGCTTTGATCTCGATTTCTTAGGACCGGCTTTGATCCTTCTCTTAGGCCTTCGATCTCGATTTCTTAGTGTGACGATCTTGTCACTAGATCTTCAAGAATAAGGGAAAAGAATAAAGATCTGTTCGATCACCTGAGACCGGATCTCGACCAATTCTCACCGTCTCCGATCGATCTACCCAGTTTTTTTGTTTCGAAGGGGAGATTGCTCTCTGTCCCCGATCTTGTTTTGTTGGGAAGAAGGACAACTGGCAGAGAGGAAAGCAGGGTCGCCACGGGCTGCGCATCGGCTCACTGTAGTAAGGGAATCTATTGTCAGCGGGCCCATTGAAGCTTCACCGTTGATGCATTACTATGGACAGCTGCGATGGGTTGTAAATTTACAACCGGTTTTTGGGTTGTCAACCGATCCCATCCCTATATGGGACCATCCCTCTCTCTCTCTCTCTTTATATATATATATATATATATATATATATATATATATATATATATATATATATATATATATATATATATATATATATATATATAGGCATGCTTAGGTGCGGTCCGCATCCGCAGCTGTCCGATGCTCGCGGCGCGGTGCAGTGCACAGCATCGGACGACTACGGATGCGGACCGCAGGACCGCGCCTAAGCATTTCCCTATATATATATATATATATATATATATATATATATATATATATATATATATATATATATATATATATAGGGGTATTGTAAAATGCGGCATGCGGTGCGTGCGGCATCGCACCGCAGCCGTCTGATGCACGCAGCAGTGCATCAGACGGCTACGGTGCGATGCCGCACGCACCGCATGCCGCATTCTAGAACTTCTATATATATATATATATATATATATATATATATATATATATATATATATATATATATATATATATATATATATATATATATATATATATATATATATATATATATATATATAGAGAGAGAGAGAGAGAGAGAGAGAAATGCTAAAATGCGGCGTGCGGCGTCGCACCGCAGTTGTCTGATGCACAGCTGCGTGCATCGTACGCACCGCAGCGGTGCATCAGATAGCTGCGATGCGACGCCGCACGCACCGCACGCCGCACCCTAGTACGTATATATATATATATATATATATATATATATATATATATATATATATATATAAAGAGAGAGAGAGAGAGAGAGAAATGCTTAAATGCGGTCCTGCGGTCCGTGTGGTCCGCACCCGCAGCCGTCTAATGCAGTGCGTTGTACCGCACCGCGCACGCACGCTCGTGCATCGGACAGCTGCGATCGTGGACCGCACGGACCGCAGACCGCACTGAAGCATGCATATATATATATATATATATATATATATATATATATATATATATATATATATATATATATATGGGCGTGTTAGGATGCGGTGTGCGGTGTGTGCAGTGTCACACCGCAGCCATCTGATGCACCGCTGCGTGCATCGCACACACGCAGCAGGTGCATCAGACGGCTGAGGTGTGACACCGCACACATCGCACGTCGCATTTTATCATTCCTCTATATATATATATATATATATATATATATATATATATATATATATATATATATATATATATATATAATATTTCACAAGGAATGGATAAAGATAGTCGTTCGATACAAACATAAGAGGCGGTTAGAGAATTTTATGGCTAAGATCTTTGTGCATTGGGTAGCATTTATATGTATGCATGATCTGCTTTGGATCTGATCTTCATGATCATTTCTTTAAAATCATAGCCATTCGTGCCCTGCCGTTAATTGGGCAGGTGCTGGCGATCATATGCCATGTCAATCGGACAAACAGTTGTATAACAGTTCTTTGCACGATTTATCTCTCTCTCTATACGTCCCTCTCTTATTGAACCACTGAGCCCGTGCCCCTCTCTCTCTCTCTCTCTAACTACTGAGCCTCGTCCCGATTCTCTCTCTCTCTCTCTCTCTCTCTCTCTCTCTCTCTCTCTCTCTCTCTCTCTCTCTCTCTCTCTCTCTCTCTCTCTCTCTCTGGGTCCCTCACTCCCGCAACCCCCTCCATCTTCCCTCCCACCCTCCATTAACCATCTTCTCCCCATATCTCCCGCACGCCCTCCCTCCCACCAATCCCCCTGCGAACGCTGCCCCCCTCACCCTAGATCTGATTACTCGGTTTCTTTTTTTTTTTTCTCTGTTTCAGATTGAGGAGGCTGCCCCCCCACCCGGCTCCGTTTGAGATCTCTCTCTTTCTCTCTCCGATTCCATAGTCATCCGATCCCAAATCCCACCCGCACCCCCAAAATCTGGTAACAGTCCTCTCTCGCGCCTCTCTGTCTCTCTCTCTCTCCGGACTGACTGTGGGATTTGAGGGGCGATCGAAGGTTTTGAGAGCTGCGTGATGATCCGATGCAGGTTTTGGGGGATGATCGGAGCGATCGAAGGTTTTAAGGGATACGCGATGATCCGATGCAGGTTTTGGGGGACGATCGGGGGATTTGAGGGGCGATCGAACGACGCGATCGATGGGCCTGCGGTATTTGGGGGGGTGATCAAAGGTTCTGAGGGAGAGCGGGGGTAACCCAAATCTGGTAACAACTCTCTTTCTCTCTCTCTCTCACTCTCTCTCTCTCTCTCTCTTTCTCTCTCTCTCTCAATCTGGTAACAGAACCCCTCCAGCTCTCTCTTTCTCTGATCCGCCGAACCCCTCCCTCACGATCTTGATTTTTTTTTCTTTTTGTTGATGGGTGTCTTGGTTTTTCATTTTCGGTCTCTCGCTGGCTGAGATCTGTTGGAGACGCACTCCTCCTATATCACCGATCGGAGACCTTGCTGAGCAAATTCTCTCTCACACCTTCAGATTTCTTCCGATTTCGAGGTATTGTTTACCCCATTTAACCTTTTTATGATTGATAGTTGATTAGGGCTTGCGGATTTTTCCGTTGTTGTTTGAATTGGAGGGTGGATGAGTTTTGGGCTGGCTCCGAGATCCCCTGTTTCTGATTTTTTTTTTTTAATCAAATCTCAAATTCCTGTTTGCCCTGTTTTCCACAAAAATTCAGTGTCGTCCTCTTTCTCTGTGAGATCATTTTGGAAAAGGTGAGGAAAATAAAATATTCCCTACAAAACCAAATATAGGTGTTGCTAAAATGTAAGGACTTTAAAGGTGATTTTTTCTTTCCTCTATTTTCTTTTCCCCTCTTTTTTTTTGCAGGAATTTTCTCCTATTTTTGTCTATATGGTTTAGGGTTAATGATTTTTTTTTACTCTCTATTTTAGGACGGGCGAGAAACGGTGAATGGAGAGAAGAGAAGCAAGTCTCTCATTTTTCCTCACTCTAAAGCTTAGTATTTTACTTGATTCTCTGTAAACGAGGCATACATGGGAGGGTGACATTTGATATTTCATTATTTGAATCATTCTCCATTTGATTGTTTTTAATGGGTTCTCATTTTTAGTGCAGAATGTTTTTATAATTAAGCTTTGTGACATTGATATTTCATTGTTTAAATTGTTTTTAATGAGTTCTCTTTTTTAGTGCATATTATTTTTATAATTAAGCTTTGGTTTAAATCATTAGCCATCACTAAATGAAATAGGCCAATCCAGGGTGTTCAAGATAAGCTTTTTTATTGCTACGAAATAAAAGATATGTTAAACAGTTGATTGTATCTGTCACAAAAGAATAGGAGAAATGAAAAACTATTAAGGATGCATCGTCTGATTTATATGCCGTATGTTTGTAGTCATTAGTGTTTGAAGGCCGAGAAGAAGCAAGAACGACAAGAAAATAAGTTTGAAGTCTTTGTAATAATTATGCAGGCATCTATTCCAGATAATTGTCATATTTATTATTGAAAAACTATTTACTTTCAGATAGATAAGATATTCGTCTCGATCTATCCAAATGAACATGCTTACTATGAAGTTTAGCGACGAATAATTACACACATTTTTCTTTGGTACATAATTACACATTTTATTCGCTTAGATACTCATTGCATGTCTTTATCTAGGAAGAATTTAGAGAGGAAGAATTTAGTGAGAAAAAATGTCTTTCATCTCATATAGCAGTAATGCTTGGCTTCACTTCATGCAAACGATGGGTGCATGACAAAGCTGTTTCTTACGCAAAAATCAGGAGTTCATATAACAAAATTGTGACACAAACGGTGTTCTCGACTGACAGACTCCATCAGTAAATTTTATTTTCGTATACTTCCTGGTTTTTGGGTTGTCTGTACACATAAATCTATAGCAAAGTAGGATCTGGGTATTCAAAGCGACAAAAATGGGAAAGTAAGCATATGTTCACAAATCAAGATGAGACAATGCTTCAAGTGGAAAACTACCAAAAGATGGTTAGTGAGTAGTTAGAGGTAGCCAAAGATGTGAGGTGGGTGTTAGGAACTAAAAGGGACTGTGGAGGCTGTGTGTCATCTTATCAGACAGGTTTGGTTTGAATTTTATGCAATTTTGTGGGGTTTATTTCAGAATGGCAAGCAGGTTTACCGAATCATTATTTTTGTGGGCATGATTATCAATAATTGATAATTGATAATCAACGCCTCGATGTGGTGTCGAGGGGGCAAGATCGACCGGGGCGGCATTGAAACAAAAATCATCGAAAACCTCCACCCTGTCGATTTCGTAAGGTGCCTACATCCCTAAGTTGCATTCTAACTGTGATATTTTGATTGTTTTACTCATATGCATTTATGCATTTAAAGTTTGGATTCCACGGCTGATGTTGGAATTCTTTACCATGATTTTTTGAAGGCATATACTTTCACTGCAGTAGTGTGTTCTTTTCTGCATCTACTACAGATGGTGCCTACAAGCTGGTGACTCATGGAGATGCGGATCTTTCGGTCATCGGAGGGATATTCAAAGTTGAGAATGTGATGGTTCCTTTGAAGCTTTGGTACCCGCTAGGTGTGAAGATAAAACTGGGGAGTTCGTCGGAATAGAGTGTTGCACTTGGGAGGATGTCAAGTTCACTGCAAGTGCACGTTGAGATCGTGGGAATGTCCGACCACTCTGTGGCATCGTATTGGGAGGGCCACTGCGGGATAATCGGATGTGTACTCCCGGCACTCGGGTTGCACACTGGTTTCCCTTGGTATTTCGGCACAGTATAGATGAAAAGCTATTGTATTTGCTTGCACATTATTGGACTCCCACTGATGTAATAAAATCAAATTATTCATGATGACTATTTTACTAAAAAAAAAACTTAATATAATAACATTGTTTCATCAGGAGAGGTTTTCTTGCTTTATTTGTTAAACTGCAAATGAATTTTCAAATGATTACCTTATTTCTGATCTTATGTGCTGTGTTCTTGATAATCAAGTTAATATTGGTATTTGCTCATCGCATTCTTGACATAGTTGGTATAGGGTAAGCCCATATCTAACCATTAATCTTCCTTTGCAATTATCTCGATTTTGCTTCCTATGGATGGTATGTCTGTATTTCGTTTGGTTGGTTTTGTATTGCTTTCAGTGTAATATTGTGGATTAGATATGGTTTTCTTTTATTCGTAGTTCAAAGGGAGGGTCAACGGATATGAATTTCAAAATCCAATTCCGTTTTGGAATTTTTGAAAATTTTTGGAATTCTCCAAGTTTGGTAGAATTTTGAAATTTTTTGGAATTTTTTAATTTTGGCATAATTTTGGAATTTTTGGAATTGCACAACACTTGCAGCTTCGAATGGGTCCAGGTTGAGTCGGTCAAACAGAGGGTGGATACGGGAGAGTAAGATTTGGTTAGGATTTATTTTTGTCCCTTGAAAAATTGTTGTCGATCTCGAAATGTTTTGTTGCCACCTTCAAAATAGTCATGCCCTCAAAATTTTGTCATGCCCTCAGCAACACCTATTTCTGAGATGATGCATTTTTGGTAAAAGCAGTTTGCACACATATCTTATTTCGTTTGAAGTTTCAAAGCAGTTTCGAATATATAAATGAGATCTGTTTCTTTGTTGTAGCTCACTTATTTAAGGAATTGTGGGTTTGGTAGCTTTTGTTATGCCCTTGATTATTGATATTCTTAGTAGCTAGGTATTATGTTGTTTGCTACCCTTATTTTATTGAAGGTTGATAGTTGTATTTGAATAACTGTTTTCGCCCTCGAAATATTAGTAACCCACTAATATGCTTTCGCTCTCGAAATATTATCACTACTTTTGAATGTGGTAGGAGAAGAGACACTGGGTTTTTTTTTCCCTTCACACGAGAGAGAGAGAGAGAGAGAGAGATTTAGTGCCCCCCTAATATATTGCCGCCCTCGAAATATTTTCATCTCCCTCGAAATATTATCACTATTTTTGAATTATTATTGTCACCTTTAAAATATTGTCTCCTCCTTCAAAATTGTTACGCTCTTAAAAAAAAAATTTATCGCCCTCGAAATCTTTTGCGTGCCAATAAGCACGGGCATTACTAGTATATATATATATATATATATATATATATATATATATATATATATATATATATATATATATATATATATATATATATATATATATATATATATATATATATATATATATATATATATATATAATATTTCACTACGAATGGATAAAGAGAGCCGTTCGATACAAACATAAGAGGCGGTTAGAGAAAGAGATGGCCAAGATCTTTATGCATTTGGTAGTATTTTATATTTTGCACGATCTGTTTCAACGTTGTGATCATATGCCACCTTAATCGGCTTGATCATTCGTGATAAACGGTTGGGGTTGAATAGGAGTTCTCTGCGAGCACGATCTCTTTATTTCTCTCTCTCTCTCTCTCCGCGTCTCTCTATCATCAAATCGTCCATCCCTCTCTCTCTCTCTCTCTCTCTCTCTCTCTCTCTCTCTCTCTCTCTCTCTCTCTCTCTCTCCGTGTCACTCCCAACTCCCGCAAAGCATGCCCCCCTCTCTCTCTCTCCGCGTTCCTCTCTCATCAAACTGCTCAGCCCGTCCCCCTCTCTCTGCGTCCCTCTCTCCCTCTCTCTCTAACCGCTCAGCCCATCCTCGACTCTCTCTCTCTCTCTCCTCTCTTCTCCTCTAGCCACGATCTCTCTCTAACTGATCGGCACTCCGAGCCCTCTACCTCTCTCTCACAACCCCCCGACCCCTCCACCCTCTCTCTTTCTCTCTATCTCTCATCTTCAGATCGCAGAAGAGACTCTTTCGGGCTCCTCTTTTCGCGCAAATTTTGGTTGGGGCAGAGGAGATCGGTAGGCCGGAGGTGGATCGATGGTTGCGGATCGGCTGGCCGGAGGCGGATCGACGGAGATCGGCATGCTGAGGCGGATGAGCGACGACAGTCGGTTGGGGATTAGCGGAATCGGCAAGCCGGAGGCGGATCGGCGAAGATCGGCAGGGCGGAGGTGGATTGGTCTCTCCGTGTCTCTCTCTCTCTCTCATTTGTGATTTTGAATGTTCAGTAGTTGGTGTAATTGAGAAGAATTTGTCCATTGCTTTCATACGAATTGGAATTATGGGAGTAGGGCTCTGGAACTTTTGGAGCTGCGGGATGATCAGACAAGCCCGACATATGTTTCGTTCTTCTTTTAATTCTTTGAAACAATTTTAATAGTGTTCGATGAAATTGGGTTAGATTTAGTTTCTTCTTGGTTGCAGGAAATTGAGGGGACTACTTCTTTGAAACCCTATTGCACCTCAAGGGCAGAGCCCTGATTTGGTTTCAATTTGTTAATTCAAGAGGTATTGTGATGCATTGGTCTCATGTGCTAGAAGAGTGACAATGTATGGATTGGGACTAACACTTTAGTTTTTTTTTTTTCTCTTTCCCTTTCAATTGTAATTGTTTCTTTGCCTTTTATTGATAGGCTCAATTGAGATCTTTATGTTGCAGTCTCAAATGCAATGCCCTAAAACTACAAAGTTTTCAATTTGGCTAATCATGGATTACAATAGCATATCTAAAATGGATTGATTCAATGATTTCAGTGGTGATGTGATGTCGGAGCAGCACAATGGTTGGATGGGCAACTGGCTGCTGGTGGCCATTGATGACGAGGAAGAGGAGTGGGCAGGTGCTCGGGCTTGATGGGATGCTACGGCGCACATGTTGTAAGATGGTGGCGGTGGACCTTTGCGGCCATAGTTAGCGTCCTTCGGCCAACGGTAAGATCTCTCCTCCCTCCTGCTTCCTTTCTCCGTGCTTCTCCCTCGGTGATCAATGACCACTGATACGAATCAAAGTTTGATTATTTTGGGTATAAAAAAAATGAGTCATATTTGGTTTATAGTTTTGGCTTCTAAAAAAAATTTTATTTTTTTCGCTCACTAAATTTTTGGGTCAGTATTTTTTCTTTATGGTTTCACGATTCAGAAACTATTTCTAGATTTTCCCAGATCTTTGAATCTCGCACCCTCAGCAATTTACTCCCGTACATCAAATTTCAATGATTTGGGTTCTTAGTAGACTCAAACTGTTGATATTTGATTTATCATTTGTCTTTCTCATGCTTCGATAAATAGGAGCAGACAAAAAAAGGTTTGCTTCTATGCTATTTATATGTACTAAACCATGGCGGTGTCCAAAACTCTCAAAAAGCGAAAGAAAGTGTTTTATCACACTTTTAAAACAATTAAATAAGATTTTTTGTTGACCACGTAAGCATTTTATCACACCGATTTCATCATACCAAACTTTTATAAAGTCATTATTATTCCATATGCCAAATTCTCTGCATATATATAGTCATATAGAAAGTGCTAATTATTCCATATTATGAAAATACACCATATGTAAGTGTTGATGACTTATTTTTCGATGAGGAAATGGGAATACAGCTTTTATCAATTCAGCATCATCAATGCATCAAATATTTTTCATGTGAGAAATGTTATTCAGCCCAAAGGTTTGTCCCGATTTATCTGGCCCGATTGACATGGCAGCGTGCATCTGGTGGCTGAAACCCACTATCGATTTTAAAATCTTTAACGGCACCAGTGCAGTTGCACGTTGCTGCGTCAATCGGGCCGGCGAAATCGGGAAAACCTTCGGGCTGAATAGCATATCTCTTTTCATGTTAATAGTGACTGATAATACCTATGATTAATGCCTTTGACTTTATCCTCTGCAAGATAGGCATCATATCTCAAATCTTAGTGAAAATCACAACCCAAGTGAAAGAATGATTCGGCAGCATGGAAGGCAGGAAGAACAGTTAAGGCCTCCTCTTGCAGTGCTTGCTCAAAATTTTAACGGTGTGGGTGGCTTAAAAGCTCAGATTCCCGTCAACAATGTGAAGGCAGTTGGATATGGTGGTAAGCTGTCTCAGGGCTCCGTTTTATTAGTTCCCTCTAAATCAATTCATTTCACAAAAAGTGCATGTTAAGTCATAGCACAACACCAGCTCTTAATTATGGAACTTTGTTACCAACTCACCTAGCTGGCACTTACAGGTGGTAGATTCTAATACTAACCCCTATTATGTCCTATTCCATGCAGTATCCTACCGAGCCCCAGAAGTCAGCATCGTTGCATCTGCATGCTGAAAGGAGCGACGGTAAAGAGATGGAGCCGAACCCGTGCAAAACCTACAGGAGCTTCCTCACGTCGTTGCTCACTAGGCGCAGATTAAGGAAAGATGAGATGCTTTATACCTACTTGGATGAGTACTAAGATAGTTGATTCTATAATGCATGTAAACATTATATGAGACCTTGAACTCTTGAAATTGGTACTTATTGTGCCAACTTTTCTGTTTGAGAGAACCTGTGTCATAAATAAATTAATAATGGAAAAGGAAGACACCAATATCTAAACACAGTCAATGCAAAATATGCTGAAAATGTAAGCTAAGATGGTCTTCCTCTTCAAAATGTAAGCTAAGCTGAAAATGCTGCAAAATTTTCTGTTTAATCTGGTTTTTGTAGCACTCATTTATTTTTTACCTCTTCAAACCCTTCCACAATCTCTGATCTTCTCCATTTTCAGCTGTTTATAATTGCAAACTTTGCAATGATGGTCTTCCTGCGTACCAAGATGCACCATGTTCACCTAAACGATGGCCTAATCTTTGGCATCAATATTATATCAGGCATCATTGGCATCAATATTATATCAAGTTCCATTAAACACTGATTTTTCTACCCATAGGATGTTCAAACAATTCCTGATATTTTTGTTAGTGAGCTAAATGGCTTCAGGTCTCTTCCAGGTCATCGCTGTGGGTCCGAACTCCTTTGCCCACGATTTGTTATTGGATATGTAAAGATGTTATTAAAGTTATTGAAGGAGCAAAGAGGGCCTCCCCATTTCTTCCCCCAGTCTTCAAAACAACAGCAGTGTTGAAGCATATAGAGGAAGATGGAGAGGGTGCAGTATAAGTCCATGCTTAGAGGAACACCCATGTGGTGACTTCAGTACTTGCCGGGGAGATGGATACCCATAGAGAACCGAAGGAAATGGATGCCAGCTTATTTCTCTCCAACGGCTAATTTTTGTATACGATTTAGTGCACATGGAAATGGATGCTGGGTTATTTCCTAGCCAATTCTACGAACCAAACAGGATTTACCTACCTCGCGTGGGGGAATACAGCCGGAATTGAGTTCTCCCCCTTTCAATCTTGCGAACCAAATGTGTCCTTAATGCTACCAGTTGTTTGCTCATTTTCATCTTCTCCATACATTGAATGTGGGCAGAGTGGTAGTACAAGAGGATGCAATCCATCTTAACAATATGGAATCCACAGATTTCATTTGGCGCTGATTTGAATTGGGAATGTAAAATTTTGTAGTTGTACCCATTTGTTTCAAATCTTCTAAAATCATCTCAATTCTCCTAATGTTTGTTTCAATTGTCTTAATCTTTCTATAGTTCGAGTACGAGCTTTTTCTTTCTGCTAATTAGCATGGAGAGTGGTTGTCATTTTGAATTTGTTACCATCTGCTTGCAGGGATGTTATGGGTCCCTTCATCATTTCAGTTTTCTATTATTATAATTGGGGGGGGGGGGGAAGGGGGGGGACATTGGCCAACACTGGGTTTTAATGAGAGCATAATGCAATCATGTTTAATATAAAAGATCACCACCTATTGGGTTTTATGAAATGATTTGAAAATTTTTTTTATCTGGTGTATAATCTTTTTTATGAAATAATATGGAAATATGAATTCTTTTTTTACATATTGAATTAAATCCAAGAGACAGTGTGAATAACCTGGGCATCTTCACTGAAAGGTGATTCCATCGGACAGTTGTGCCTGATGTGGACGCCTTCACCAACTATGGGTGCTTCACAATATGTGGACGCCCCTGCCTAATATGGATGCCCCACCGAATGTGGGTGCTTTCACAGAATGTTGTCTTTGAAATATTATCACGTTTTTCGAAATATTATCACAACTTTTGAATTATTATTTCCACCATTAAATTATTGTCTCCTCCCTTAAAATTTTATCAAACCCTCAAATTGTTTTTGTCGCCCTCGAAATCTTTTGCGTGCCGACAGGCACGGGCATTACTAGTGTGTGTGTGTGTGTGTGTGTGTATATATATATATATATATATATATATATATATATATATATATATATATATATATATATATATGTATCTATATATATATGTACTAGTAAAAACCTCGTGCCCAAGGTCACGAAAAAGATTTCGAGGACAACAAAAATATTTCGAGGGCGGTGATAATTTTTAGAGGGTGGCGGCAATATTTTGAGGGCGGCAATAATTATTTCAAGGGCGAAAATTATTTCAAAAAATATGAGAACTCAAATTTTCATTCATTGCTGAAGAGAAAAAAAGACTAACCAGGTTCACTAAGAGAGCATGGGTCCATGAAACAACTTTGCCTTTGGTTTGGATATGATAGACATCTATAACATCCCTAAAACTTTGTTCCACAGGATATTCAAAGAAGTGTTCAGATCTCAATGAAATGCAAGAAGAAAAACACACGAAATAATCGCATGCAATCCCAACCCGCAAAACCCCCAATTCCTACACCCATGAAATCCAATTTCTACATAGCCAACTTCAATGTGCCGTCCAACTTCAATGTGCCGTCTACGATGAGGACATCAAGCAATTGGAAGTCGGTTGGACATGCGACTTATAGCTTTACTGCAATGTGTGTAGTTCAGATATGGATCCTTCACCTTATGGGTATTGTTACTATCCTTTAAGCATGTAAATAAACATATAATTAGAATATAAATTAAACCAATAGCAAAGGTCAAATAAATTTAGGATAAAAAGAAGCACAAAGGGGTTATGCTAGTTGAGCTTCTGTGATCAGCTATGGAACCCTAGTGCTGTTTTTCATGTTGAATTTTCATGTATAGGTTGAAGGTTTTGACATTTCAAAGTGAAATGGTCATGAGTGAACACAAAATTCACAGTATAAGAGAGGATAGGTGAACACAAAGTTCACATAAGTGAAATGATCATGGTTAATATATGTATGTTAATTGTGAGAAGAATAGCTCATGGTTATTATTTTTGCTTATAAAAAGTACATCAACTGATACATCAAGGTACCTACCAGCACTATTGTATAATATATGAGCAAAGACTCTCGGTTACAAAAAGATGCGAAGCAGTTCTTTACAGCATTGAATGAGATTTTGGATTGTTAAAGACGTGACTGTGACATTTGCCACCCGCCTCCTGCTTCTCGGCCCCGCCACCGTCGATGTAGTCGGGCTCTGATGGCCACCTGAAGAGCGGACTCCACCAATTGCCGGGCTACTCAGTCTGCACCCCTCGGGCCTCCCATCCACCCCAGTAGTAGCGCATACCCGGATCCCGATCGATCGGAAGGAGATTAAGGTACCATATATTACAAAGCATGCAAGGAGTCATGTCATCAAACCCAGATCATATCACCAACCTTTTAAAAAAAAAATACTAACATTCCACCAAAAACTAAAATAAAAGCTCAATTTACTTCAAAAAGATGTACCATGTGAATCAACGTAGCAATAACACTAAAGCTTGGTTGTTTTGTTTCTGTTCTATAATTTAAAATTCCTTAATATAAACACATTTAACTCTGTAGTGTAACATGTTTTTATATCCTATCTCATTTTATGATATGAACAATCAGTACAATTCTTAGTGCAACTATATTACCATGGTAAGTTCTTGCCAATCCTGAACTAAATACTGCAGTTCATCCAGCTATAGCCCAAATACAATTGAGTTCTAAAAATGTCTGATTGATTCCTTGCTGAGTCTGAAACATATTTTTTTAGGAAGTTCAATGCAAAAATAAGAACTTTCAGCAACCTTGGTCGTCTTGAGTCTCTTGACTTCTTAATTTTTGAAAAGAACTTGTTTGATGGGGATACTTCTCATCACAATTGAATTTAATGAAGCAATTCAAGCAACAATACATCGAAGTGAAGTTGTATGCAAGGTAAAATGTGTTACCTTGATGATAGCGGAACGAATGTAGGGACATCAAAATTTGGCAAAATGCTAGTATATGATGGAAAGCAGCGATTTGGATACTTGACGGGACCGATCCGCATGCCGTCAAGCATGTCGAGCGTGTAAGGTGGTTTCATGCTCCCTCACTCCTATCTTGGGATAGTCGACGGGACCGGGCCGCAGGCCGTCTAGCACGCCGAGCGTGTAAAGTGGTTTCAGGCTCTTCTTCCGTCGACCCATATGTCGTTGTGTTTCACCTGGAGCCCATATGTTAGAACTTTGATAGAAAAGATATATTCATATGTTAGTACTTCATGTTCATCAGAGGCTTTTGGGTGAGCTTCTGCAGATGCAAGGATGAATCAAAGAAACTAAAAAAAGCAAGCATTGATCAAATGATACTCATTATCTCAATTTTCATTTTCTTTTTTTTAATCCTCCTTTAGGGTTGGGGATTGGGTGAACCGTACAGATGCAAGGATGAATCAAAGTAACTAAAAAACACAAACATTGATCAAGTAATACTTGAGTACTGCATCTAGAATACATGAGTACTGCATCTAGAATATAATCAATCTCTATTGAGAGATCTGGCTTGGCAAAGCTCTCAATCGGAAAAAAAAAAACTTCCTAAAAAAACCTGAAACAAAACAGAAAACTTCTTCCTCTGCGCCGGTCACCACCTGACGGAGAGGCCGAGAGGAAGGTGAGGGGTCAGATGTGGCCTTGATCCGGCTCCTCCTCCATTCAAAAGAAAAAATATTAGAGAGAGATCTGACACCTTCCTTCAGCTCTGATTTAATCAGGATCCAGATGCGATTTGATCTATTACAACAAAACCTGAAAAAAAAAATTAAGAGAAAGAATTTTTTTAAAGAGTGAGATCTGGCTCGGCGAAGCTCTCAATCGGAAAAAAAAAAAAACTTCCTAAAAAAACCTGAAACAAAACAAAAAACTTCCTCCTCTGCGCCGGTCACCACCTGACGGAGAGGCCGAGAGGAAGGTGAGGGGTCGGATGTGTGCCTTGATCCGACTCCTCCTCCATTCAAAAGAAAAAATATTAGAGAGAGATTTGATCCAGATGCGATTTGATCCATTACAACAAAACCTGAAAAAAAATATTAAGAGAAAGAAATATGTTAAAAGAGTGAGAGATCTGGCTCGGCGAAGCTCTCAGTCGTGGGATTATATTGCCTTAATGTTACACCTTCTGCTAACCGTTGTTTCATTGGTAATCAATTACATAGCACATCGTACAAATATATGAAGCATTACTTTCTAATTTTTTGATTTTTCATAGGTAATTTGATGGGCCTTATGTTTCATTCTATGTATAGGGCAAATTTTGTAAGGCAAAATCAAAAAATAGGGTAAACTTTGATGGGTATTATGTTTCAATCAATCTATGTATTGTTTAGTCTTCTACTCTCAATTTTTTTGATTTTTCATAGGCAAAATCAGTTTAAATCGACGGAAAGAAATCACGAAAAATAGGGAAACATAGGCAAAACACGAAAGTTAGGGGAAACATTGATTCAATCTATGTATTGTTTAGTTTTCTACTCTCAATTATTTTTCTTTTTCATAGACAAAATCGGCCAAATTGTCCTACTGAGGAGTTTAAAGAATCAGCAAGAAGGACGCATTCTCTAAGGAGTAGGAGGAGACTTAGATATAGAGGAATTGAGTTGCAGTTCAATGTGGAGGTGGTTGGCTTTTATGCAATCACAGGACAACTATCCATAAAGGGAAAAAAATAGAGCGAATCACGAATTATGCCCGATTCAACAAAATAGCAATTTGGAAAGTAAAAACTGTGTAAAGTTTTCAGAGAAAGAGAGAGTATAAGGCTTACTTAGTTGTGGAGGTGTTCGGCTTTAATGTACGTCGAGCACTGGAAGTGGTCCAAACAGGGTACTTGATAGTAGAAACCACAAAAGATCAAGTAGTAACTGTAAGGAAAATATAAAAATCAAAAAGAGCGTTGAATATATATAAGAAAATAACAGAAAAAATTTGAATTTTGAAATCTTAGCACGTTTCAAACCTTGGCAATTTTGAAATTGGATTTTCGATTCAAATGCCAATTTAAAAATCTGAATCAAAATGCCAATAGCCGAGCCTAATCCAAATTCATTTTGCAAAATCGGATGCATAAAATTTTTAAACGAATTGGCATTTTTGGGAATATGATTTTAAAATCTTCTAGTAATCCAAGTGCAATGATTGATTTTTAACAGGGAAATCTGATTTTAAAATTTGATTTTGAAATCCGATACTAAGCCCAAATTGGCATGCAAAGGGATGTTTGTGATTCCATATTGGCTTTCTTGACACCTCATTGCAGCCGTTCCTGCCGGCACTGCAGCGATGTAGGACATGTTCTATGATGCATCATGTCGAAAATTCCGATTAAAACATATGAAATCAGCAAAATCCTAATGTGATGAGAAATATGGCCAAATGGCTCTTTTTAACTCATCCAGTAACTCATGTTGCAACTCATTCAACACTATACTCAGCCTATGAATGTCTCATGCAAACGAAATTTCCATCCAATTCATGTCTAGCCAAAAGAAACAACCCTAAATGCAATCCCACGACATATGGATATGTGTTATTCAAAAGGGGTCCATGTCTCACATTTCATCTCAAACCCGGTGATGCCCAGAATAAAAAAGGAACAAAAGAATGAACAAAAGGCAATCAGAGGATGATGGAACTGTGATGATGGTGAGATGCATAAGAAAATGTTGGCGGCAATGACGTTAAGACTTTCAGTATCAAAAAGCAAGAATACTATATATAAAACATTGAAGAATCGAGTGATTTGAAAATTGAGCAGGAAAAGCAAGAAGAAAATACCTGGATTGTCCTCTGGTCTAGTTTTCAGATGAGATAAATTTGATTTCCAGTATCCTGCTAGTGCTTAAAGCCATAGATATATATTTATAATAAATTAAATCCAAATTTGAAACCAAAACAATCTCAGTATCGAACAACATAACTATAAAAACAATCGGATCACTAAAAAAATGAAATTTTCCACTATCTTAAGTAAACTTTTACAACATTATCTCAATATTGAACAACATAACTATAACATTTGAGGGCATATTTTTATTCCCGAAAAAGAAAAAAAACAGTATCCAAGTTCCATTTGAATTTCAAGTAATAGAATACAAATGAACAAAAACATTTGAATGTTTGATTGAACCTCTTGATTTGAATTTGATGTTTTCTCTTAAAGAGGACTATCTACTCTCTCAGAAGTGATCATAATACTCCTAACAAACCACTTTCATAATTGATACATACAACCACAAAGTTATGCTTATGAAAGCATATTGGATCGTTATAGGTTATAAAGACCTCTCAGGTTAAATGCCATGCAATTATCTCACATGAAACACACCTCTTGAACTCAAAACGGTTCAAATTTTGGCAGATCAGAACCGAAACCATCCCCAACCCAAATTATGCTATGGGAGAAATCATATTTTAAGAAATGGAATGTATTAAATCCTGAACACATCCCCAATCCGAAGTTTGACACCCCATGATGGGTTCTCAAAAAAGAGGAAAAAAAAGACAAATCAAGCTTGAATAGATCGATCAGACCTCGATTAGACTTGAATCAAACTATAATTAGACCCGTAATATGTTTGAATAGAGAGTGAGCAGGGGATGTTTAATTGTTGCATATATGTTTACATTGGAGAAACAGGCATATAGATCGATCAGACCTCGATAGAGAGTGAGCAGGGGATGTTTAATTGTTCCATATATGTTTACATTGGAGAAACAGGCATATAGATCAATCAGACCTCGATAGAGAGTGAGCAGGGGATGTTTAATTGTTCCATATATGTTTACATTGGAGAAACAGGCATATGCCAAATGTAAGAAAAACTTGGCCCATTAGAATAGTGGGAGGCTTACCGGCACGGGATGGACGACAACAATCTCCACAATGCCGGGTTGCGCCAGAGCGAAACCTGTGGACTGAAAAAAAAAAAAGAGATAAAGAGTAAGCTTGGCTGTCTAATTAAGAAATTTCATCATTCAACAATGATCTAACATTTCGATTCATTAAAAGAAAAATCATTATCGGACTTGCAGACGGTACTGGGATAGCATGCCCAAGGATCGGGGTGTCAACGATCTCGATGGTAGACTAAAAAAAGGGTCGGAGATAATAGTAAGAACAGAGACATACTCTCGGACATACTACGGTGGTGTTGGCATTAGTCAGTGCTTGGTGCGAATGGCAATGCACTGATCGCTGACTGATACCCCAAACTCCATCACTTAACAATGATCTCAACATTAAAAGAATTCTATTATGCTCATTTTATGTCAAAAAATCAGCACCTCTAGGATTTTTTTATGGTAAAAAAAAAATCAGCTTCCCTAGACATGCTTGTATAATTTGCTAAAAAAGCTTCTAAATAGAGATCTGTGTTCATAAAAAGGCTAACCACTAAAATTTGAAGACTTAACAAAGATGGATTAGAGATGGCTTCTAAGAAAAAAGGCTTCTAAACAGAGATGGCTTCTAAATAGAGATCTCTCTTCATAAAAAGACTGCCCTCTAAAGTATGATAGGGTAGCCTAAAAAGGCTTCTAAATAGGCTTGTAAAACAATGATGGCTACCTTAGAGAGGTTTGTAAAATTTGTTATTTTTTTATAAATTCAGTTTTTAGCAAATTCATCACCTCCATCTCATGATACTGTCAATCCTCTCTCTCTTGCAACCTCCTCCCTCTTGCAGATAGGAACTCGATCTCCTGTAATTGAAGAGGCAGAGAATAAAAATCAGGAATCCGATCAGAAAGAGAGATAGAGAGAGAGTAAGGGGGGAAAATGGTGAAATCCGATTGGAGAAGCGGAAGGAAAGAATAAAAAATAATTCCCACTCTTGAATTCATAACCTCCATGAGAACCTGTCGATTCCCTCTCTCTTGCAGCCTCGATGGGACATCGATCTCCTGTAATTGAAGAGGCAGGAAAAAAGATGTTGAAAAAAATTTCAGGAATCTGATCAGAGAGGCAGGAAAAAAATTCAGGAATCTGATCATAAAGAGAGAGAGAGAGAGAGAGAGAAAGGGGGAAAAATGGTGGAATCCGATTGGAGAAGCGGAAGGAAAGAAATAAAAATAATTCTCACTCTTGAATTCATCACGTCCATGAGATCCTGTCTCCTAGATCTGAAACAGAGAAAGAAGAAAAACACAGTAACCCTAAATCAAAAAGGAGAGAGAGACAGAGAGGAGGGGGGGAAGACAATCTGTGGGGACTGATTCTTCATAGCGAGGGATGGAAGACGACGACTTCGACCTCGGTCTCCTAGATCTGAAACAGAGAAAGAGGAAAAACAATCAGTAACCCTAAATCAAAAAGGGGGGGGAGAGAGAGAGAGAGAGAGAGAGAGAGAGAGAGAGAGTACCTGCGATCTCAAGGGGTGGGGAGGATTCCTGCGATCTTAAGTTCTTCACAAAGGAGAGGGGAGGCCAGCTTTAGATTTGACGATCTGGGGAGAGCAGAGAGGGGGCGCGGGAGTGAAGATATCGGGTCTCAGCGGCGTGGCGTAAGGGCTGACGACTTTGAGCCCGGCCTCCTCGATCTGAAACAGAGAGAGAGAGAGAGGGTTCCTGCGATGGTGAGCCCCCAAGCAAAATCCTGCATCGGTGAGCCCCCAAGCAAAATTAGGTCTTCAGCGGCGTCTTCAGAGAGAGAGAGAGAGAGGGGCGCGGGAGTAAGGAGATCGGGTCTTCAGCTGCCTAACGTGATTTTACCCGAGGGGACTGGGGCTGACGACTTTGAGCCCGGCCTCCTCGATCTGAAACAGAGAGAGAGATAGAGAGAGAGAGGGTTCCTGCGACGGTGAGCCCCCAAGCAAAATCGGGTCTTTAGCGACGTCTTCAGAGTTCAGAGAGAGAGAAGAGAGAGAGAGAGAGAGAGAGAGGGAGGGGGCGCGGGAGTAAGGTTTAACCGAGGGGACTGGGGCGGCTCGAGATGTATAGAGGGAGGCGGGCAACTCGCGAGGTACCGAGGGAGGCTGATACGTTTAGTTGGGCGGCTCACGTTTTACGGAGCGGTATCCCTCTATCTCGCTCTCTCAGCCCTTCGATTTAGGAAGAGAGGCAGGGGTCCTTTGTTGGTCATAGCTACTATGGGTGAAAACGGACGACTGTGATCGAGTCTCCCAGTTTATCCCCCTCCTCTGCATAAATCTCAGCCATTGCTTTGTCTCAGTTTATTTGTCCCCCCCACAACCGTCGTCCCTTATTATATAGATGTATGTATATATATATATATATATATATATATATATATATATATATATATATATATATATATATATATATATATATATATATATATATATATATATATATATGTATATATATATATATATATATATATATGTATATATATATATATATATATATGTATATATATATATATATATGTATATATATATATATATATACATATATATATATATATATATATATATATATATATATATATATATATATATATATAGGGGCATGCTTCAGTGCGGTCCGCATCTGCAGCCGTCCGATGCATGCGGCGCGGTGCGGTGCACCGCATTGAACGGCTGCGGATGCAGACCGCACGGACCACGCCTATATATATATATATATATATATATATATATATATATATATATATATATATATATATATATATATATATATATATATATATATATATATATATATATATATATATATATATATATATATATATATATATATATATATATATATATATATATATATATATATATATATATATATATATATATATATATATATATATATGAGGAATGGGATGCTGCCTATCAAAGCAGCGTTTTTGCTGCTTTGAGACATTGTTTGACCATCCTAGAAGTTTTGGAATTTGATGAAATTTGGTGAGGGTGTTGTCTAGCGTTTTTGAACCCCCTAGAAGTTTTGGAATTTGATGAAAATTTTTGAGGATGATCATCTTACCCTAGACAACACCCTCACCAAATTTCATCAAATTCTAAAACTTCTAGGATGGTCAAACAATGTCTCAAAGCAGCAAAAAATACTGCTTTGATAGGCAGCATCCCATTCCTCATATATAAATATATATATATATATATATATATATATATATATATATATATATATATATATATATATATATATATATATATATATATATATATATAGTAGTGATACGTTGTGGCGGGTAACATGCGGGCTTAACGTGCGGCACCCCCTTAGGGGGTATTTTTGGAATTTTCTTTTTTTGGGATTGATCACCCACCCTTGGATTGGACATACAAAAAATTTCAGCCCGATCCAAGACCTGTAAGCCGTCCAAATGTGTTGATCAAAATGGCGAAAAAAATAAACGACCGATAAAAGATCAACACATTTGGACGGCCTAATAGTCTTGGATCGGGCTGAAATTTTTTGTGTGTCCAATCCAAGGGTGGGTGATCAATCCCAAAAAAAAAAAATTCTAAAAATACCCCCGAAGGGGGTGGCCGCACGTTAAGCCCGCATGTTACCCGCCGCAATGTATCACTGCTCTATATATATATATATATATATATATATATATATATATATATAATATTTCACTAGGAATGGATAAAGAGAGCCGTTCGATACAAACATAAGAGGCGGTTAGAGAATTTGATGGTCAAGATCTCCAGGCATTCAATCCGGCAAGCAAAGTGAGGCACTTCCCTCCTTGATTCTCTCTTTCCGTCACCGCACGATGTTTATATCGTAGTCGTCCACCAAGAAACAAAACCATAAGAGGAAACTAAGACCATCATATTCGAAAAAGATATGGGCGTTGGACTACAGCTGTCACCGAAAGAAAGAAAAAAAGTGTTGGCTCGGTTAAATAAACCGTCCTCCACACTCAGTAACCGACAGCAGGAATAAATAAATAAAAAAAAACGCCCTCTCCCCTCTCATCCCCTCTCTCTCTCTCTCTCTCTCTCTCTCTCTCTCTCTCTCTCTCTCTCTCTCTCTTCTTCTCTTCAGATCGCAAGAGAGTCTCTCTCTCGCCAAATCCGACTCCCCTTCCTCCTTCTCCACCTCGCCGACGAGCAGATCCGGCACCAGATCGGACCCGCGGCAGCCTTGTCTCCGCAGCCGGTAGCTGGATCTGCAGCGCGCCTTCAACGATTTGGATTTGCTCTGCAGCTTCCGACGACGACCAGTCGGCCTGATTTGTAGTGGACTCCCTGGAGGCGGATCGGAGGTCGTAGCAAGTTTGGGGGACTTGAGCCACGGCTCCATAATCGGAGTACCGCGATCTTGCCCCAATTACCCGATCGCCCCTCCCTCCCTCCCTCTATCTCGCCGCCTAACAGCCATGACCGTCCTCCCTCATCTCTCTCTCTCTCTCTCTCTCTCTCTCTCTCTCTCTCTCTCTCTCTCTCTCTCTTGATTTAGGGTTACTTTTTTTCTTCTCTATTTCAGATTGCGCCGCCGCCCACTCGAGATCTCTCTCTTTCTCTCTTCGATTCCACAGTCATCCGATCCCAAATCACGCCCGCACCCCCCAAATCTGGTAACAGCCCTCTCTCGCGCCTCTCTCTCTCTCTCTGGATTGACTGTGGGATTTGAGGGGCGATCGAAGGTTTTGAGGGTTGCACGATGATCCGATGCAGGTTTTGGGAGACGATTGGAGCGATCGAAGGTTTTGAGGGATGCGCAACAATCCGATGCAGGTTTTGGGGGACAATCGAGGGATTTGAGGGGCGATCGATGGCCCTTCGGTATTTGGGGGGGGGCGATCGAAGGTTCTGAGACAGCGGGGGTAACCCAAATCTGGTAACAACTTTCTCTCTCTCTCTCAATCTGGTAACAGAACCCCTCCAGCTCTCTCTCTCTCTCTCTCTCTCTTAGGTAATCATCAGGATGATCAGTCAATCACATTGCTTGGGCCACAGCTGTGATTCAAGATAGGTACTTTTGAATTACAATTTGGATCCTTACAAGTTCATGATTGTTTCCATGAATCCAACCAAAGAAGATTTTTTGATGTGTCCCCTGTTTTGTAGTTTAAACGGGGGTGGAACCAATGTCGAGGGCAAGGTGCTCGACGAGATGATTAGGTATTTTATATGATTTTGTGAAATAATTCATCTTTTTCTATCTGAAATATGTAAATCAATTCAACTTCCCCTTCAATTTCTTCCCTATATTTCTCTCTGTCTCTCTCTCCCTCTCTCTCTCTCATTTGATTTTGTTTGAAGGCTGCTATAAATATGTGCCTATCATTCTTAATCTAATGTCCAAAAGTTTGAACCCATACAATTTGATCCAAAATAGAGCAAACCCAAGAAGCGAAGCCACCAAACCCAGTAGTAGATAACTCCGAATTTGATCGAGAGGACGGATTCCAGGCAAATCCCCGTGGGGGTGTGTGTCTGTGTGTTGCAAATCCTTAGGTATGTATGCTGCAATCTGACGTCTCCATCTTCGATTACTTTCTGGCATAGTTTGGATCCATTCCACTAATGCCAGCACAAGCAATGACTCAGCAGGTATGTGATGGCATGTTTATGTTTGTTTTTATCTTATATTTTGGTATGCATGGATAGTAAAGTATTTGTTTTCCTATTATAACTATTAGGCAACAAGGCATGCACGCCGTGTATACGTTGGAGGCCTCCCACCTATGGCAAATGAGCAAGTATCTTCCCCTATATCTTTTACCTGTTAGCTTCCATATAAGTGCTAAATTTATATAATTTTGGCCTTCGAAACAGTCAATTGTTATATTTTTCAGCCGTATTATACGAGTCTTTTTCTCTTTTGTTTTTATAGCCCAAAATCCAAGATATGGTGTAGTGTTTTGTATCTTTTTTTTTTCTTTCTAGAGTAAATATGAAGCAATGCAAATCGAGTACATCTTTTTCTCTTTTTTAGCCCTAAATCTGGACCCAATTTGGATTTTTTTAATCTTCTTTTATTCCCTTGGTGAATATGAAGATTCCGAACCAACGCAAATGGAATAGTTTTAAAAAAAAATTCCTTATTTTTTGTTGTAGCCCTGCCCTAAAGCTAGAGTTTTCCCAATCCCATTAATAGAAGAACCAACTTTACTTGATTATGCATTTGAACTTTGAACTTTGAACTTTGAAGGTCTTCCAAATTTTTTTGGAGCTTCAAATACTGCTATGTTTTATGCCATATTCTTCATTTTTAACGATTCAAGATCATTCATCTTTTTATAATTTCCTATCAGTTTTGTTTTAAAAACCATAGACCATGTTGTGAGGGATGCATATCCTCTAATCCTTTGTTCTATCCAGTTTGTAGTATTATATGAAGTACGTTCTAATACTGGTATTCAGAGGATGATAATCATAAATGCAGTTGCAAAATCTGTTCCGCAGCCGCATAAAGTGAATTTAAAAACCCAAGATAAGACCATTGTAGTTCAAATTGTCAAGGTAAATATGACTGTCTTATCTTTGCCTGATGCTGTATAATTTCTTACTCTTCAGGAGTACTTCAAGAAACTGGACTTGGTTATTTAGCAACAATAGCAGCTGCAATTTTTAAGAGTTTTGTCAACCAGAATAATCTTTTCTTGCATGGCCATCTTATTATGTGGTGCATTTTATAGTCCTACTGAACTCTACCCTTCCGTTGTCAGTCAATTTGATGGAATCAATTTAGAAATTCATATGATGCTATGGAATTACATGATTTTCTTTTAAAAAGTTCACCTCATGGTGCGTTGTTAAGAAATTTGATCAGCAACTTTCATGGAAATTTGAGTGATTTAGGTATGGGTTGTTCTTTTTCTGATCATGAACCATTAGTATTGGATATAAGTTCCCTTGCTATAGTTGTTTATGTTACTTAGGGTAAAATAATAATAGTGTTTCTTCATCTCAGTTAGAGCTTCTAATGGAGTGAAATTCAAAGGAGAAAATTGGACAATATTTTTGTATGTTTTATTAAAAAGGCTGGTCTTCGAGAGAGTGCAGCAACCATTTGTTTCCTACATGTTGGCAAATCCTTTGATCGCAGTTTCCATCTCCAGGATCCAACCGACTTGGCTGTCACTATTTTTTTTTTGTCTTTTAATAGATTTAAGGTACAGGAAACATGTCATTCTCTGTAGCCCATCTCATGCCGCGAAAAATAGTATGATAACTTTAGAGTAATCAGCATTACCGCTTATGGAGATTTTCTTTTTTTAACTCAAGAGGCTTTGTGTCTTTTTTACTACAGGTTCTTTTCTCGAACATCAATGCATACGAGGTACGTGGTCTAAACTCAAATCGAGGCTAATCCCTATTGAAGATCAATACCTCCCCCCCCCCCCATTGGCTGGTGGCTGTGTTATGATTTTTATTTGTATGGCTCAGGTGGATCTTGGGGCAAATGTGAAACACTGTTTTTGTCGAGCTGGTGATCTGCTAGCGATGGTCAAATAGATGTAATAGAGAGCATCAACTTTATCTATCCGTAGCAAAATTGTTTTTTTTTTTTTACTTCCCTTCTCTTTCTTTTTGTGTACTGATGTAAATTTGTCATTTTCAACTTCTCAATCTTTGTTTATATGTATTGATGTAAATTCTTTAGTTTTCCCATGTTAATTCTCTAAAAGAAAACTCTTCATCGAGCTCTCTATGTTTCCATGTAAACTCTTATCTCTTTCTTTCTCATCTTTATAGTTTGTTGTGTTCGCAGTCGGCCACAAGCCTCAAAATTGGCATAACTTAATTTAGTTTTTTATTGTTCGCTAAACCCGTACATTTTATTAAGTGGATGAATCCTAATAGGAATATGGGTAGTTCTTCAAGACTGGGTAAGACATTCTGATGGGGAACTTTGTTTCATGGGATTTGCTAAGCTTCGATCTCCATGGGGTTTCGTTACGCTCGGGACTGAAGGTTTGGTAGAATATGTGGCCATGGAATACTATTTTTTGATCAAGGAAGATGTTGAGGCAAACAAAGCCAGACCAATGCATAGGCAATAGCAGGGCGGGTGAGGAAAAGGTTTATGAGATTTTCTCTATCCCAAAAACCCGGGTATTGAGATGAAGTTCCATCATACATATAAGGATCATTTCCAACCTCTACAAAACCTGGGTGTTGAGATGGTCATGGAATACTATTGTTTGATCAAGGAAGATGTTGAGGCAAACAAAGCCAGACCAATGCATAGGCAATAGCAGGGCGGGTGAGGGAAAGGTGTATGAGATTTACTCTATCCCAAAACCCGGGTATTGAGATGAAGTTCCATCGTATATATAAGGATCATTTCCACCCTCTACAAAACCTGGGTATTGAGATGGTCACACCGGTTAGTCCCCTTACAAGCCAGTTTTGTGAGGAAGTGGGTATCCAAGGTAAACATACCAAGATCTTATGCGTGATGCATGAATAACCTGCTCTCTTTTTCCCATTTCAATCCATGGTTTGTCTGTTTATATAGTGAAGTTATTCAGCGGATAAGAAGTGCCAAAAATGAGGGGGTCTTTTTGGCTCATGTTACACAACAATCCTTTTTTCTTAGAAATATTTTCATTAATTGTGTAGAGATTTCTCACTATATTAAGCATTATTGATGAGATCCTAGCAATCTCCCAATTCCGGGTGGTTAAGGGTCCGTTCATTTAGCGAGACATAAATGGGATGGGAAATTCATTTGCTTGAGACATTCATGGGCAAGGACAATGATGTCTCGGGAAACTAAATGTCATGTTTTTTTCAGCAGAGAGAGAGAGAGAGAGAGAGATTGCACCGACACTTTAATAAGTCAGTCTTACTGTATATATAGAATTAAGGTTAAAGTCAGGATTACATGTAAAGATAAAATAAATTGTGACTTGGTGTTAATCATCGATAATAAAGGTGGGGGCGATAAACTTTATCGGCAACGCCTACATTGATGTTGGTGTCCCAATTTAGTGAAAATGATCGCTGCATACAAATATCAGTGCCGCCGAACAAATGTTTTCTCCCCCGCCGATTGTGGGCGCCTTCACATAATGTCGGCGCCCCGCCAAACATTGGTGCATTCATAGAATGTGGGTGCCCCAGTAGAATTTGGACACCCTCACCGAATGTGCGTGCCGACATGATCTTCAGTATTGTTTAGCACTAAACGTGAAGGCCACGATATCCTCTCTCTCTCTCTCTCTCTCTCTCTCTCTCTCTCTCTCTCTCTCTCTCTCTCTCTCTCGCTCCATTATTATTGTATTAAATGAACCCCTCCTTTTTTTTGTGTGGGTTTCAGATTTAAAACAATATTTTTTTTTCGTTCCCATTGAGTGATTTTATTACAGAAAGTGGCCAAGTGTGTTCACTGAAGAGGGCGGTGGGAGTGGGGGGAGGCGATGCTCAAGGGTTGTGTTGCCGCTGAAGGCGGTCCGAATGTGTTTTGCTGCCAAAGGTAGCCGTTGCAGTGCCGAAAGGCACGGGCATTCATATATAGACTAATCAAATATTACTATTGTTATTTTCGCTCAAAAAATATTATTTTCACCCTCAAAATATTGTTCTCTTGCTAAAAAAATCATCACTTTTAAATTATTATTGCCACCTTTAAAATATTGCCTCTTCCCTCAAAATTTTATCACGCCCTCAAAATATTTTTGTCGCCCTCAAAATCTTTTGCGTGCCGACAGGCACGGGCTTTACTAATATATATATATATATATATATATATATATATATATATATATATATATATAATTTCAGGGTTTTGTGGGGGGGATAAACATTTAATTGAGTCGAGAGATAAACCGTAAGAGATAAACACAGCCGTTCATTGTTGTGATTGATCTGATCAGTCCTCCAAAAATGGAAGATGATCCGTCCGGATCTGTCAGGGTAAAAAATGGAAGGTGATGATACCGTACGGACCTGTCAAGGGTTAAAAATAGAAGGGGATCAATACAATGTTATCTCCTCCGCCCCCCCCCCCCCCCCCCCCGATCCCTCGCGATCCACCCCCCCAATCCCTCCCGATCCAGCCCCCCCATCCCTCGCGATCCCTTTCTCTCCCTCCCTCTTGATTTCTCCCTCTTCCTCTCTCTCTCCTGATCCCCTCTTTCTCTCTCTCTCTCTCTCTCTCTCTCTCTCTCTCTCTCTCTCTCTTCTCTCTCTCGATCACGTCTGCAAAGGGACACCGTTGCAGAGCTCCAACAGGCCATGGTGTTCTTAGCCTCCGAAAGCTCCGCCAATCTATGGCCAGACACTCATGCAGGCAACCATGAGCCACCTCAAGGACTGCCTAGACCCCGAATCCATCACCTGATCTCGCTCCGCCTGCTCGGACCAAGATGACAACAATGTCTGCGGCTCCTCCAAGGACGAGATCCACTTACCGGCGACTCCATCGCAGAAGGCACCCCCGTGAATCGCACATGGCCTCAACCGACGGGATCCCTCCGCTTCTGCTCCGGTAGGCACCCCACCTCCTTCTCTCTCTCTCTTTCTCTGATCCACCCCACAAACCCTAAACGTCGTTGTCGTGCTGTGTTCAGGCGCCGCCTGCCACCACTCCGATCCCTAGCCCTGGCCACCTCTCTCTCTCTCTACGATCCTCCCGCATCCCTCCTTCCTCCCCAATTTCTCCTCCATCCCTTCTCTTTCCTTCCTTCCCCTCCCCTCCGCACAGGATTTCCCCCACTGGTAAGTGAATCATACTCCGTTCCATTCGGCAAGCACCATCGGGGCCAATGAATCACACTCCGTTCCAGCCGACAGGCATAGATGTTGGGTGAATCAACTTCCGTCCTAGCTGACAGGTCCCACACCCTCCTCCGGCAGCATTTTCCCCCTCTGGTAAGACCTCCTCCTCCTCCTCCTCTCTCTCTCTCTCTCTCTCTCTCTCTCTCTCTCTCTCTCTCGCTCTCTCTCTGAAAAAAAAATTTTGATGCCTCGACTTCCTTTGCGCTATCATCAAGGTAACACGTTTCTTTCTTCCCATAATTTTCATGTGTTATCTCTGTAATTTTATTTATTTATTCCCATAAGAAAATGCCTCATGAGGATCAACCTATAGCATGACCTACAAGTATAAATAACATGAAGAGAGGGAGATTGATATGGAGAAGGATGAGGAGGTCATGACCTGTGAAGTGCTGCCCATGTCCCAGCACCCTTCAAATGGGGTTCGATTCTGGGTTTGGCGAATCAACCAATAATTTTTTCCCTTCAATTGTTTAGTTTTTTTTGTTTGCTCATCCATTTATTATAAAAAAAAATGGAGTGGCTCTGCGTTTTAGCATAATTGAATTCCCATTGTTGCATGCTCTTGGCACTTTGATTTTGCTTTCTTTGTTGAAAGATGTAAAGGTGAGCTGTTTGTGCATGGTTATCTCTCTCTCTCTCTCTCTCTCTCTCTCTCTCTCTCTCTCTTTCTCTCTCTGTGTGTGTGTGTGTGTGAAATCTTGCTTCTTTTTTGATTGTGGTTTGGGAATCATAAGGAAATTATAGAGGAGATGATAAAATATTAATTGGTTCATGTAACTAACAATTTCATGACTGATACTCACCTACTTTTGTTCGAACAAGTACATTTTTGAGTTATTTAAATTCTGCATCCTTTCATCATCTTTGTTGATGTATTTTTTAGTTTTTTTTTTTTTTTTTTTGAGAACCCCTACTAAAGGAGGGAGGGTTTGGCGGACCCCAACCAGAAGTCATTAATCAATCAAGATAACAGTCTGTTACAAAAAATGGTAGCCTCCGCCCCAAGCTTATCCCTCCAAGGCACTATCCAAGCGCGGAAAAAGGAGATCACCGAAATCCGCATCTTATCCTGCCCTGCCGACTTACCATTGAAGATTCTGCTATTACTCTCTAGCCAGATAACCCAAAGAATCGCCATTACCAAGATGTCCCATGGCTTCCGGATTGCCACCGGAATTCTCCTCCTCCTCCAAGAAGTCCATAGCCCTCTAAGGGTCCTGGGGTGCGAAGAGAGACCTGCCATGCTCTCGAAGTGATCCCAAAGAACCCTCGCGAAAGGGCACCCAAGCAGAAGATGCGATGATGTCTCCTCCTCCGAGGCGCAGAAGGTGCAAGAAGCATCTGTTGCCTGCGGGTGATGGCACCTAATCAGGTTCGCCTTCGTCAGAATCTTATTTCTCGAAGCCAACAGGGAAAAAATCTGGACCTTCGAGGGAGCCTTCGACTTCCAAATAGCCTTAGACGGTCCATGCCGCTGCACCCTAGGAAGGAGATGATCGTAGAAGGATCGAACCGAGAAAACTCCTAAGGAAGTGCCACTCCAACGGACCGCATCCTTGACCGGCTGGAACGAGGCCGCCTGGAGAATCAAGTGGAGATCCTGAAGCTCCCGCTAACCGTCCTGGTCCAAAGGGGAAGCGAACCTCAAGCGCCACCCAATAGACCCTCGCCTCCTACTAGCCTGGGATCGGACTGATGCTCCCTTGTTTCGGACCACCGCGAAGAGTGCTGGGAAGAGCTGCTCCAGAGGCCTGTCCCCCAGCCAAGTATCCCTCCAGAATCTGATATCTCTCCCGTCACCTAGCACAAGGGAAGTAGCCTCCCTGTAGAAATCCTTGACCCTGAGAATGCCCTGCCAAAAATGGGATATCCGGCCTGACAGTCGACCCCGTGCTTGCAGAGGAGAGAACCGCCTAAAATATTTCACCAAAATGACATCCCGCCAGGATCCCCCTGTTCCCTGCTGCAATCTCCACCACCATTTCCCTAGCATGGAAATATTGAATCTGCGAAGATCCAGAACTCCCAGGCCACCCATCTTCTTCGGTAGGCAAACCTGATCCCATCTCATGAGGTTGTAACCACCTGCAGCATCAGCCCTATGCCAAAGGAAGGATCTCCGAATCCTGTCAATCCGGTCAATTACCCAAGAAGGCAGGTAGTAGAAGGAAAGATAATAGCAGGGAATAGAAGAAAGGACTGAGTTCACCAGCACCAGCCTGCCACCCGAAGACAGAAATCTACCTTTCCAGCCCTCGAGCCTCCTCTCGATCTTGAGAATCAGCTGCTCCCAATCCTCCCTCCTCAGGGCTCTGTCACTGATAGGCAGTCCTAAATATTTCATAGGCAGGGAAGCTACCTTACAGTTCAGAAGCCTGGCAAGCCCACTACCTGCATCTCCTGAGCTAATGTAGTAAAGACTGCTCTTCTGGAAGTTGATCCTCAGGCCTGAGGTCAACTCTAACCCGTAGAGAAGGATCTTGAGGGAAACCATCTGGAAGGGACACGCCGCTGTGAATAGGAGGGAGTCATCAGCATAGTGCAGGTTAGACGTAGTTCAGCCGTGTCCGCCCACTCCCCTAACTAGGCCCTCAGAATTTGCCTTCCGGACTGCGGCATCAAAGGCGTCCACAACCAAAATGAACAAATAAGGGGATAACGGGCACCCCTGCTTCAAACCCTTGTACACTTTGAAGTCTCTGCCTTGCTCCCCATTTATCAGACAAGATAATTTTGAGGAAACCAAAATTTCTCTAATCCAGCTCAGCCATCCACTAGAGAAGCCTTTAGCCCTCATAAGATCAAGCAAGAAATCCCATCTGACTTGATCAAACGCCCCTCGAAATCAATCTTCAGCAAAACTCCTTCCTTTCCAGATTCACGAAGGTGAAAAATTGCCTCATGCGCCGCTGCTACACTGTCCAGTATAAGACGCCCCTTGATGAAAGCGGTCTGGGAGGGAGAGACAAGCAGGGATATGTTGTCCGCTAGCCTATTGGCGAGGACTTTCGAAATAATCTTGTACAGACAGTTTGAGAGGGAAATCGGCCTATAGTCCCGTATAGTTTCTGCAGATGATTTCTTAGGAAGGAGGATAATCCAAGAGTGATTCAAACAATGAAGACGCACCTTCTCGGAGAAGAAATCCCGCAGTAGCCGGCAGAGGTCGCTGGCCAACATGTCCCAGTACTCCTGATAGAATGACATAGGGAAATCGTCCGGACCCGGGGCTCCATCTCCCTTGGACTGAAATACCGCCCTCCGGAATTCCTCATCAGAAAAATCTGCGTCGATGTCGGAGTCAGCCGGCAGCCTCGGAAAGTCCGCACCCTCCCAGTCGAAAGAAATTCCCGTAGGAGCATCCGACGTCAAGAAAGAAGACTTGAAGAATTAGGTGGAAGCCTCCAAGATGTCCGCCGTGGACGATAACTCCCTCTCCTCGTGTCTCAAAGTGGTCAGGAAATTTTTCCTCCTCCGGGCATTAGCGACCCTGTGGAAGTAGGACGTATTCGCATCCCCCGACTTCACCCATTGCTCCTTCGATCGCTGCCGCCACATCTCCTCTTCCTTCCTCAAGACCATCACAAGACTCTCGTTGAGCTCCTTCAGCCTTACCGACTCCGGCAGTGAAAGGGTGGCCGATTCCCCCTTCACCTCTAGAGCCTGAATCTCCGCCAGGATGGAGGCCTTCTGCCTAATAACATTGCCGAAATGGCTCTTGCTCCAGCACTGCAACTTCCTCTTAACGAACCTGAGTTTCCTCACCATGTTCAAGGCCGAGTTCTCAGTTCGACCTGCTTCAATCCACCAACCCTCCAGCATGCCTCTGAATCCCTCCTCCATCGACCAAATTGACTCGAACCTGAAGGGTGGTCGGACTGGAGCAATCGAGTCGGTCACCAGAAGGATTGGAGCGTGATCAGAGACGCAGGATGCAAGACCGGTCTGAATCGACTCGGGAAACATCACATCCCACTCCGGCGAGATCAAGAACCTATCCAGCCTAGCCAAGATGGGATCCTCCCGCTTGTTACTCCACGTGAAGGTACGTCAGGTCAACGGCAAGTCAACCAGCTCCTGGTGCCTAATAAAAAGGGAGAAAGCCCTCATAGCCGAGACGTCCCCTCCACTGCGAAGCCGCTCCCCCGTACCTCGAGTGACATTGAAATCCCCCGCCAAGACCCAAGGACCTCAAAAATTGGTCCTGAGCAAAGACAGCTCCGTCCAAAAATCGTCTCCCCTACTATGATCCGTGGGACCGTAGACCGAGGACAGCATCCACTCCAAGCCATCCAATCTGTTCTGAAACACCAGCGACAGTGAGAAGACTCCAACATTCGTGCTCTTCAAAAGGAAAAGGTCATCGCTGAAGCCTATCAGAATGCCTCCTGACGCGCCTGTAGCATCCTTAGCTTTCCACTTAGCAATCTTCCTAGTACTGAGCGAATGGAAAAAATGACTCGTCGGGTTCTCCCGCTTCGACTCCTGAATGCAAATGATGTCCACATCATGAATGGACGCAAAAGAACTGGCCGCTCTCCTCTTCTCAGATTTCCCCAAGCCCCTAACATTCCAAGATAAAATCTTCATGAACCCCAGGTCACTCCACACCACTCCCAAGACTCGAACACTAGGCCGCTCAGGAGGCCAACTTTGCCCTCTTCTCCTCTAGAGCCCTGATAGAGTCAAGAAAAAATCTCACACTATCTAACTCAGGAGTAGTGATGAAACCACACTTTCTAGCAATGTCCAAAATTACATCATCCTCCAAAAAAGACAGGGGGAGGGACACAGACGGATCAGCCTGATCCATATCCAAAAGACGCATCTTGGACCGAACAAGAGCCTGGGCCAGCACAGGGTCGTCCGAAGAGCACTGCAAAATCTGCCGGAAGCTCCTCCTCGCCGACTGAATATGGGCTGCTCCCGCCGAGTCCGACGAAGACTTTAGTTTTATTTGATTAGCCAGTAATGCAAACATATCACAATTTAATGCAAATGATGGACTCTTTCGGAGTTGGAGAGCACTTGCTTCAAGGTTGGAGACAATAGGGTACTAGGTAGGATAATTGGAGTGAGGTGGGTCAGGTGCTGGAATTCCTTAATCCGAAAGATATTTATTACTTTTTTAAAAAAAAAATTTCATGAATTGCCCTTTCTATTTGTTAGATCAAGAGGACTAAGATTTCAAATATAATGAAGTATTCTGGGTGCCCTCCCTTGCTTCTTTTTGATTGAGAAATTCATGCCTCTAATAAGTTTTGACTTATTTGGTTTAGGTTTATATGAACAACAAGTTATGGTGTTTTAAGATATTTAGATATTGTAATTTAGCCATGTTATATTCAAATACAACATTTATCATGTCAAACTTCTTTTAAAATAGTGATATAAAGCAAAGGGTTTGGTGATCGTTTATATTACTTTATTCAAGAAATTGTATTTTCTTCTTGATATTTATCCAAGAAATTATTTGTATTATTTCAATCTGTTTAGCTCTGGTGGGGGGGGGGGGTGATTCTGTCGGACGATTGCGCCTGATTAGGCGCCCCCGCCAAATATGGCCTTCATCGAATGTGGTTGCCCTCGCCAAATGTGGGCGCTCCTGTTTTATTTGGCACCGTTGCCAAATGTACGTGTTGACATGATCATCTTCATATTTCCTTCATCGAATGTGGTTGCCCTCGCCAAATGTAGTTTTCTAACTGTAGGGGGTTGAAGTGTTTTTGAGCTAAACTTCAGGGGGTTGAAGTGTTTTTGAGCTAAACTTCAGGGGGACAAAGTGTAATTTACCCATTACCGCCTCTCTGTTTCCATACTTACAAATTACATTTTACCCCCTGAAGTTTGGGCCAAGATCACTTAACCTCCTCTGTTTGTGATTGTTTCTTCTACCTTTGTTTTTTTTTTTATGGATATCAATTTTTTTTGTTTAATGAGCATCACAAATTTTCTACTTATTGTTTATTAACTTTGCAGTTGGCTGAAACTCACTCAGCCACCATGTCTGACTCCCTTATCAATACAGGCTCAATGCCGGTCAATGATCACGTTGTGCCCACCAACGCCGAAGGTTAGTTCTCCCTCACACTCTGCCCCCTCTATCTTTCTCTCTATTCCTTTCTCTCAACTTCACTCAATCCTTCTCTCCCCCAAATCTGTCGCTCTCACCGCAGCTGGCCCGTACATCCGCAGTCAAGGTATCATCTCTCACTCTCTTCGATTCCGATTTGTAGGAGTTCTTGAGTTGTGCTATTCAGTCCGATTTTGGATTTGTTGTTTTTTTTTCTTTAGTGCACTCATTTTAGGATGTTGTTTTTGAGTTTCAGAGTATTTTTTTTCTTCTTCAGGTTGTCCTACACGCCGGCCTATCGCCCGCCGCAGATGCTGCCGAGGTACCATCCCCCACCCCCCCTCTTCACTGTTTAGTGTGGAACTATTCACAATTAAGTAAAACTGTGAATAGTTTTCATAATTAGGATGCATGCATATCATATTTAATTGCAATGTTGGGAAAATATTTCATTTGGCAGTAGCTCCTTAAATCCCTAATGATTTTGTGAAGCCTAAATCTTTTTATGTGATTTTTGCCTTATCCTCTCCTCTTTATAATTTTTGAAAATAATTACTTTTTGGTGGTTTGTGGAACACTTAGACCAATCAATAGTCGCCCCCACTTGAGTCAATATCTGGTTCCATCACTAACTACAATTCTCACTCTCTCTGATTTCCGCTCCCCCATGACACCCCCCTTCTCCCCTCAAATCCTCTCTCTAAATTCTCTCACTCTCATTCTCACACACCTATATAATTCTCTATTTCTAAGTTCTCGCATTCTCTCTCTCTCTTTCTCTCTCTCTCTCTCTCTCTCTCTCTCTCTCTCTCTCTCTCTCTCTCTCTAAATTCTTCTAATTTCCCGTGATCCCATTTGATCGGATCCCAAGATCGATCCCATTTGTTGCTTATGTTCATTTTCTGCATATTAGAAAGAGATGGAAGAAAGAGGAGGGAGAGAAAGGAAAGAGAAGAAAATGGGGTAGAGGATGGGTGGGAATAATGGCTTTTTATTTTTTATTTATTAGCTCTTTGTATTTTTCTGTTTTTTTTTTCTTTTCTCCTTCCCATATAGCAGCAACATCAGAGAGGGAATTCAATCACAGTGATATGTTGAGATCAACAATATGTGTAAAAATTAATAACAATAGTTGGATATAATCACTGTGATATGTTGGAATTCACTGTTTGTTTTTTTATATATATGGTTCTTTCGTCAAAATTGTTTGTTGTGCTATGAAAAGTCAGTGGTCAGATGTATTGTGAAAAGTCAGTGATCAGATGTATTGTAAGACTGTTTTTGTGGAATGTATCATAAGCACTGGAATTGGTTTTCTATATTTACATGTTTTAATTTTTTTTAGAAGAATTTTTTGTGCGATGTATTTTTTTGTGGGCAAGTGATAGGTGGGTGGCGGGCGAGTGAGCGGCGACGTGGATGATGGGCGAGAAGAATCACAACCATTCTTTTGGATGCACTTTAATAGGGGTTTAATGTACATGTATTTTTTCGGATTGGGTCTTAGCCCAAACCCCAAACTATTTGTCAAGATTGGTGCTTAAAAACATCTTTTATAAATGCCTTACCACCAACTCCCCATTTTTTTTAAGAAATTAAACTAAAATCTTTTTAAATGCTAAAAAAGCAAGTGTGACTGTGTCCCGCCTCAAAATATTGTTATCATCCTCAAAATATTGTCACCGCTCATAAAATATTATTATCACTATTGAAATATTGTTCTCTCCAACGAAATATTATCATCGTTCTTGAAATATTTTTCTGCCACCTTTAAAATATTATAACCTTCCTCAAAATATTGTCCCCGTCTTTGAAATCTTTTGCGTGCCGAAAGGCACGGGCATTACTAGTATATATATATAGAGTAGTGATCGGGTGCGAAACTTGCGAAAATTTCTTATTTGCGAAACCTAACCGCAGCCGTCCGATCAACCGATCGAACGATCGGTGTTCACCCCGCCCACCGACCGCAGCTGTTACTGTGGCGGGCACAGTAACAGCGATTTCGGTGGGTGGGGTGAACCCTGGCCGTCCGATCGGCGTGAATCGAACGGCCAAATATCTCTCCGGTCGGTTAAATTTTTTAACCATTCGATCGAATAATCGAACGGGTGAGATCCCGTGGGAAACAATCAAATAGGACAAAAGGTAGTGGGTGGGGTGAATCCTGGCCGTCCGATCGGCGTGAATCGAACGGTCAAATTTCTCTCCGGCCGGTTAAAATTTTTAACCGTTCGATCGAATGATCGAACGGGTGATATCCCGTGGGAAACAATCAAATAGGACAAAAGGTAATGATTACAATCATTACCTTTTGTCCTATTTGATTGTTTCCCACGGGATCTCACCCGTTCGATCGAATGATCAAACGGTTAATAATTTTAACCAACCGGAGAGATATTTAGCCGTTCGATTCACGCCGATAGGACGGCCAGGGTTCACCCCACCCACCGAAATCGCTGTTACTATGCTCGCCACAGTAACAGCTGTGGTCGGTGGGCGGGGTGAACATCAATCGTTCGATCGGTTGATCGGACGACTGTGACTGGGTTTTGCAAATAACAGATTTTCGCATTTAATCCGGGTTTCGCAATGGATCGGCCCTATATATATATATATATATATATATATATATATATGTATATATATATATATATATATATATATATATATATGAGGGCTGGGTTCCTATGACATGTCATAGGGAGTACCCTATGACATATGGTGAATTAGTAATGCTAGAATGTTTAGAATGTGCTGAATTTTTTTTAGGGTGATCACCTTACCTTAGATAGAATGTCCACAAAAAATCAAAGCATTCTAAAACTTGTTGGGGCATCAAATGCTAGAAGCTTTATCGGCCATCCATTTTAACCGTTAAATTGAAAATCATATTTGATGCCTCTAGAAGTTTTAGAATGAGCCGATTTTTTGCGAGGGTCCAATCTAAGATAGGGTGATAATCCTCATAAAAATTCAGAACATTCTAAATATTCTAGGGTTACTAACTCACCATATGTCATAGGGTACTCCCTATGACATGTCATATGAACTCATTTCCCTATATATATATATATATATATATATATATATATATATATATATATATATATATATATATATATATATATATATATATATATATATATATATATATATATATATATATATATATATATATATATATATATATATAGGGAAGTGCTAGAATGCGGCATGCGGTGCGTGCGGCACCGCACCGCAGCCGTCTGATGCACTGCTGCGTGCATCGCATGCACGCAGCGCGTGCATCAGACGGCTGCGATGCGATGTCGCACGCACCGCATGCCGCATTTTAGCATACCCCTATATATATATATATATATATATATATATATATATATATATATATATATATATATATATATATATATATATATATATATGGGCATGCTATAATGCGGCATGCGGTACGTGCGGCACTACATCGCAGCCATATGATGCAAGCGTTGTGTGCATGCGATGCACGCAGCAGTGTATCAGACGGTTACTATGCAGTGTCGCACTTATAGCATGCCGCATTATAGTATGTCCCTAGCACTTTCGGGCTGGGTCGGCCTTTAGGCCGACAGACCGGCTTTACACACCAAGCACTGACTGTTTTCTCGCATCCCCCACCTCCTTGGCATGTTGGTGAGTATGTCCCCCTTGTATGTTCAAATAGCAGTGCTCCACCATCAAGAAATAAACACCACAACAGCTTCGGACTTTCTTGCAAACTCAATCGAGACAGGACCTGTTTCTCCACTCATCCACTGGGCTGGGTGGACGACGTAGATTGGCCCACCATTGCATGTTGGACTCAACCCAAAAAAGAAGTATGGTTCAACTCCGATTGCCCCGCCGGAGTTGCCAGTACATCCGATGCCCTCTATGATGTATTCAGTCCGAGTGTTTGCACACTACATACATTCTATATATATTACAAATATAGAGGAATGTTCAGTGAGCTGTGAGTTGCCGGAGGGAAAAGCGAGTTGCGCTTACTTTGACCCCATTAGAAGTTTTAAAATTTGATAAAATTTGGTGAGGGTGTTGTCTAAGGTAAGATGATCATCCTTACCAATTTTCATCAAATTCCAAAACTTCGTGGGGGTCAAATGGTTGAAACAAAATTTATGGATTTTAATGATGACTGCAGACAACAGATTTTGCTTCGACCATTTAATGACCCTAGAAGTTTTGGAATTTGATAAAAATTGGTGCGAATGATCATCTTATCCTAGAAAACACCCTCACCAAATTTTATCAAATTCTAAAGTTTCTAGGGGGGGTCAAATGAGCGCAACTCACTTTCTAAACCGGCAGCTCACAGCTTAACCTAACAACCCCCTGCAAATATATAATATTTGGACCGAGCTTTTTTAGGCTTCATTTCAGGCCGAGCTGCGGGCTCAGATTGGTGGGCCGAGTCCGGCCCATGATGTGTTCAGTCCGGGTGCAACTTGTTGACTTTTGGGCTGGGCTGGGCTGGGCCGGGTGGACGACGCAGATTGGCCCACCCTTGCGTGTTGGACTCGACCCAACAAAGAAGCAAGGTTCAAGTCATTAGTTAGCCGGGCCTTTCACATTTGGGACATTTGGTCAACTCGGACATTGATAGCTTAACAGCCTGTTTAGCTCCGTGTAATTGGAACGCACGCAATCAACACTGCACATTTCCGTCCGTTTGGGGTCCTTGTAGTTGCCCAAAATCAACGAAGTTGAAACTCCCATCCGACTGATTTCTTATTGAAAATGGTATAGTTGGAGCACACCTCTTTTTGCTGCATATTACAACTACAACAGTTGCGGCACGAACGTTTCAACTACAGTGAATCAAGTAAGCTAAGAGAGTGTAATTCTTGTACATATCATTTCGAGTGTTGCTATTTGAACCCACAAAATTACTAACACTCACCATATCATGCACACAATCCGATCCGTTTTTTTATTTTTGCTATTACCCACATTTTGATAGTGTACCCGATCGATATGTTGCCTTCCTACTTTGATTGCCCCGTCGGAATTATCGGTGCATTCCATGTATCCCCCCTCCTCCAAATCCTGCAAACATATTGGTCGCTCCTGAGTACGACTGATATGGTTGGTGATTGCTCCTGACCGATATGGTGTGGTACATATATATCGGTCGGGAGTGACCGATCATCTATATAAATAAGAAGGGAGATGAGGGAGGAGGTGGTGGCAGAGGTGAAGTGCATGGGGATCGACGGCATTGCTGGATGATCGGAGTGGGGAGGAGGATGGAGAGGGAGAGGATGTCGGATATGACAACGATGGCGATGGCAGTCGGAGCAGGGATGAGACAGTGGTGACTAGCGACTTCGGCAGTGTAGGCGACGGTTATTTGTTAAGTTGGGGGTACTAGTAATTTATGAGGTTCAACCGTACAAGTAGAAACACCATCGTTTCCGGAAGCTTCTGTCCTGCCTCTCTCTCTCTCTCCCTTACTCTCTGGAATCGTCTCTACCATGCTTTAAAATGCGAAGTTGCGCCACCCACCGCCCGATAAGGATAACGAGGCGGGCTCATAGCAACGAACGGCAGAGATGTCGGACCCTCTCTTCGGTGTGCCCTTCCGCCGGCTCTTCTGGAGCTCTCCGATCCTCGGCGAATGGCGGGGATCCTCCGCCGCGCCCATGGACTGGCTCGAGAACCTTACCTCCCACATCTTCCGCTTCAGCGTCCCCGGTACGCCGCCGCTAGTCCCCTACCCCTCCGTCCCCTTCTAGGGTTTCTCGATCTTTGGATCCGATTCCCTTTCTCTCTGGCTCTAGGGTTTGGTAGGGAGGACATCAAGGTCCAGCTGGAGGAGGACAACATCCTCCGCATAAGGGGCGAAGCTCCGGCGGCGGCGGCGGCGAGGGAGGAGCAGGAGAAGGACGCGGTGTGGCACGTGACGGAGAGGGGGCTGAAGGGGGAGTTCTCGAGGGAAGTGCCGCTGCCGGAGGGCGTGAGGGTCAACCAGATCAAGGCGCAGGTTGAGAATGGTGTCCTCACCGTCCTTGTCCCCAAGGAGCCCGCCCCTGCCAAGCCCAAGCCCCGTGCCATTCCCGTCTCCAGCAAGCTCTGAGGTCCCCATCGTCACAACTGCTGTCTACCATCATCATCACCACCAATAAAACTCATCGGCACCGTCGACACTCAGATTGTAAGTTGAACTGTGATGGTTTCTATTGTTTGTATGAAATCCGACACTTATAATAACAATTACTATATCTCAATGCACCCCTTTTTATCCCAGATTATGATTTACATGATGTTGTTGTCCTGGTTTGATTCACTATGCACCCATCTTTACATCTTATACTATTTCCATGATTGTGGGTAATTAAATCATTTGATTCCCTAATTCTTAATCTGTGATACCTTCCAAACTAGGTCAAAAACTCTTAGGATGGTATGGAGAGCATTTTGTTTAACAAATTGTAAATGTGAAATGTCGCTTGACAATCGATGATTTATTTTACTTGGATCATTTTAAAAGAATAATCTTCGACATCTTATACTATAATGTATCGCTGAGGGGGAGAGATGGCTACCTAGGTGGCGTCCCCCTCCTTTCAGATATTTGCTTATGTTGCACGCCCTTCTCCTACCTCTCCCACTCCCCTCTCCCCCGACGTGTCCCATGTCGTGGTGCATATCACTTAGCCCTCCGTTGTAGGTAATCAGACTCAGCATTGGGTTGGAGGTGGTGTCAGTGGGTTTCAGTGGTGTAAGCAAATTATGCTCTTAATGATTGCGCCAGTAGGTCTGGTGATGATGGTTGTGGCCAGTGGGGGCAGTTGACACAGTCACATAGTTGTGGCAGCAACGATTGTGGCGACGAGCATTGGTGGCGACAAATGTTTTTTCTCTCTTTCTTTTCGGCATGCCTAATTTCCCCTTCCCTTCCCCTTTTTCAAGCATCGACTGAGGTTCGAACTAGTTTAGCAATATGAGAAGTCACCTAGGATATGCCTTGGGAAACGCCTTGACAATATTTTTAACTTCTTGATATTACATTTTAACAATGGTGGTGGTAGTGACATTCTTAGTTCTTTGAATAGAAGCATATTGGTTCTTGTTGGAAGGCATGGTCATGAGCAAGGTTTACAAACTCAGCATTGAAGCTCATATTAGCCGGCCAAATCCCGATAAGACTTAGTATCGACTGATACGACCCGACTAAAAGAAGAAGAGAAGAAGACATATATATAAGGGCTCATACTTCCCAAGTGTTGTGGCTGTAAGTCTATAGACTCTGTACAACACATGCATCTAGGCCATGTGCAACAAGACTTGAAAATTGGTGGTTAGTGACTGTGATTGTGGGTTGAATACAACTTGGACGTATCATGTCTGGCTTGGTGTATCTGCTGATACGACCCGAGTGGTATCGATCTCGCCCAAGTTGGGATTTATACCAGTATCAATCCATGTACTGGTCACAATCTGCAGTTAATCACACATATGTCCTTGAATACACATAACATCTATATTGGATAATCCTTTGCACATAGTCATGTCCGGGCTCGTCAATAGTTAAAGTTTAGGTAATGTTTGACTTACAACTAACATGATAATGTTGCACTGAGATAATTATGGCTTAACCAGAGCATTTGGAAAATGATATATATATATATATATATATATATATATATATATATATATATATATATATATATATATATATATATATATAATGCGGCATGCGGTAAGTGCAGCACTGTGCCGCAGCCGTCTGATGCACTGCTGCATGCATGTGATGCACATAGCGCGTGCATCAGACTGCTGCGGTGCAGTGCCGCACGCACCGCATGCCGCAGCATAGCATGCCCCTATATATATATATATATATATATATATATATATATATATATATATATATATATATATATATAGGGGCATGCTATAATGCGGCATGCGGTAAGTGCGGCACCGCACTACAACCGTCTGATGCATCGCTGCATGCATGCGAATCGCGATGCACACAGCGGGTGCATCAGACGGCTGAGGTATGGTGCCGCACTTACCGCATGCCGCATTATAGCATGCCCCTATATATATATATATATATATATATATATATATATATATATATATATATATATATAGAGAGAGAGAGAGAGAGAGAGAATACGGGGTATGAGCTGACAGTCCATTTGCTCAAATGTTCTCTCTCTCTCTCTCTCTATCGGTCTCGAGCAGCGGCAGCACCCCCTCCGCCCGACCTCCCGCCCGGCTCCCTCCCTCCGGCGATCGGCTCCCCCTCCTGCGTCCACCCTCTGGCTCCCGCTCCCCCTCCGGTGTCACCCCCCTCCGGCAGCACCCCCTCCGGCGATCGCAGTCCCCCCCTCCTCCGGCTTCGTCACACCAACTCCGATCGGGGGAGGTGACGCCGGAGGGGGGTGACGTCGGAGGGGTGCAGGAGCCGGAGGGGGTGGTGACGCCGGAGGGAGGGAGCTGGGTCGGAGGTTGGGCAGAGGGGGTGCTGCCGCTGCTTGAGACCGATTGAGAGAGAGAGAGATAGAGAGAGAACAATTGTTGCTGTTTTTATTTTTTATTTTTTCAATTTTTGGACGGTCTGATCCCCGCGATCGGACGGCTGCCGGTGACAGCCCATTTGAGCAAATGGGCTATCAGCTCATACCCCGTATTCTCTCTCTCTCTCTCTCTCTCTCTCTATATATATATATATATATATATATATATATATATATATATATATATATATATATATATATATATACACGAAGTCACATATTGTATAGATGAAATAAATACTAGATAATGTTGGAAAACACTTTACTAAAACTCTATTGCATCCATTCCAGACTTTTGATTATTTTATCTCAATTATGGAAAACTTGTAGATTGATTGATTCCCTTGTTGGATGGATGCATACCCTAGTTTTGTTTCGACACACCAGCTAGACATATCTATAGAGTATTGGAGTGTCTAAACAAATATTGTTTTTATATTTGAGGATAGACCCATGTATTTATGAGGTCTTGCTAAACTCATGAGGCATGACAACTGTATTAGCCTTTTTTTGGGGTACAGTTAGACATGTTATGGATCCATCATCTGAATATCTTCTAATAACATGGATTTGATAGAAAACATATTAGCCTATCCCAATAATTATCAGTAGCAGTAAGGTGTGCCATCTTTGCCAACCAGTTAGCAGAGTTGGCAAACTGGTCCTCTTGCAAAGAGAGGTCCCTGGAGTACGGCGTAAGAGGTAGCAACAAAATAACACCGCAAGTGAATTAACATTAAGAAGGAGCTGTCACATAGGGCTATGGTCACCTTGGGCTTGACTGAGGCTGGGATAGAAATGATTTTAGCTGACCCATGGTTATGGTGTTCTTTGGACTAAGCAAATGCTTACTGTATAGAGAGTAGAAGGCGAAAAGAGCTTTGGTTGATCTTAAACATGACATGCAGATGGTGTGTAATACGATACGGTTGGATTCTGTGGAGGTTATTCTGGCAATATGACTTCGTTTGCAGCTGGACTACTTGGATTAGCTCTTGTATTTGTGTTTGTGGTCATGATTGATGGTAGCCTGATTGAATCTTTTAAGGCCATTAGGGGATCGAGGCCAGGGACTCCTCTCCCTTTCTACGTTTATCCTTTGTGGATGATTCCTCTCTTAGGGTTTAAGTGAGGCTATTGCTAATGACTAGATCTCCGGTTTCAAGTTCAGAATCTTCTACCAAATTCCAGTCACCTGTTATTTGCAAACGATTGCTGAATTGTGTTGAAAGGTTTCCTTGTAGAGAGTAAGATTAAAGAGTTAGTAGCGAACTATTTCCTAGTCATGGGTAGGGTCGGCTCATATTGGTCGATCCCGATACGACTCGATATCGGCTAATATGACTTGGCCAAAAGAAAAAGGCATATATATAAGAGCTCAGACTTCCCAAGTGCTGCGGCTGTACAGTCTATACAGCACATGCACCTAGCCCATGTGCAACAAGGCAAGAAAGCTGGTTGTTAGTGACTGTGACTGTGGGCTAGAAAACAGCTCGGACGTATCATGTCTGACTCGGAATATCATTTGATACGACTCGAGTGGTATTGGTCTCGTCCGAGTCAGAACCTATACCAGTATCAATCCATGTACTGGTCGTAATCTGCACTTTTGGAGATAATCATGAATATGTCCTTGATTACACAATACATCTATATAGGATAATCCTTTGCACATAGTCATGTCAGAGCTCGTCCATAGGTAAAGTTAAGGTAATGTTTGACCTACAACTAACCTAATAATGTTGCATTGAGATAATTATGACCTAACAAGAGCACTTGGAAAATGATAGTTATAATTTTTTTTTGTTTTATGAAGTCATATATTGTATAGATGAAGTAAAGTATTAGATAAGGTAGGAAAATACTTGACTAAAACTTTATGGCACCCAAAATTCAGACATTTGATTATTCTTCCACAATTATGGAAACCGTGCCGATTGGTTGATTCCCTTGTTGGATAAATGCATACCCAGTTTACTTTGATACACTAAAAACACATATCTATGGAGTTGTGTCAAACGAATACCGTCTGTTGGATCAATGATAGACTCATGTATTTATGAGATCTTGCCAAACTAATGAGTGTTGTATTAGCCTTTTTTTGGGTACATTTAAACATGTTATGGATCCATTATCTGAGGATCCTCTAAAAAAAAGGATTTGATAAAAGACAGATTAGTCATCCGAATTATTATCAGCAGCAGTAAGGTGAACCATCTTTGCCAAACAGCTATCAGAGTTGGCAGAGCAATCATCTTGCAATGAGAAATCCCTTGAGTACGGTGTAAGAGTGGCAACAAATCAACGCGTCTCGGAACAACAACTCATCAATCTCAGAGCCACGTTGCATGAGAGTGATAACAGCAGCGCAATCCATTCGAATGGTGGCTTTGGTGAGTGACCGATATTCTAATTCAAGGAGATTCGTCTTTAACGCTAACAATTCAGTTTGGACAAGAGGCAACATGTGTTGCGAATGTATGACCCACAACAACTCTAGGTGTGAACCAACTGATTTTTGGTGTACGATATGACCAATCTAGGGCACGCATTGGTTTATTCAGTGTAACATCAAAATTAATAGAGGTGATACTCGCCACTGTAAACTGTTTGTTTTTTAGGTCAAGAAGTCACGAATGCGCTGATACTCTTCTGTTGACATGCTTCAACTTGTTGTGATTACGGGGTTATTTGAACTACGCAAATGTTTACTGTAGAGATCTAGGAAGGGGAAAAGTGCTTTGATTGATCTTAAACTTGACATGGAGATGGTCTGTAATATGATACAGTTGGATTCTGTGGAGGTTACCCTGGCTATTACTAATGACCGGGTGTAATGGGCTGATGGATCCTGCATTTATGTTTGTGGGTCATGATTGATGGTAGCCCGATTGAATGTTTGTTTATTCTTCGTGTGTGATTCTTCTATCAGAGTTTAGATGACGATATTGCTAATGAGAAAGATATCTGGTTTCAAGTTCAGGATCGTCTACCAAATTTCAGTCGCCTGTTATTTGCCAACGATTGCTTAATCGTGTTGAAGGCTTACCTTGTTGAGAGTAAGATTAAGGACTTTGTGGTGAACTAAAGTTACTTGGTTGAATCTGACATCAACTTTAGTATCTTAGAACACCATCGATCCTGTCGTGTATGTCGAATGTGGCTAAGAATCACCTAAGTTGATCGTCTAGTGATGGATAGTGGCTGGAAGAGCTGGTGGTGTGCTCAGAAAAAGTCGTTAAGAAAACAAGTTCGGACAGGACTCCTTGAATATCGGTCTCTAAATTGTTTAGTTACCATGTCACCCAAAAGCTTAAGCTGTCGGATGAAGCATTAGTGGAACAAACAAATGGATAAGATTTGAATCCAGGGCCTCTCAAGAGCCATTGCTCTCATGCCATGTTAGGTAACCATGCCACCCAAAAGCTTAAGATGTTAGGGTATGGACTGACAAGGTATATCATGCTTGACATAAATATTTATCCAATTTGTTGAAATCCAGGAAGTCGTGTTATAGGAATGAAGCAGTGTTTTGAAAACCGGACCGGGTGGTTCGACCGGTTTGGACCGAAATCAGAACTTGTTTTGGTTCGGTCTTTAAATAAACCGGTTTGTTTGTTAACCCAGGAATCAAAACTTATCAATGAAGAATTTAGTAAATATCTATTTAAAAAAACATATTTTTATGCAGTTCAAACGGTTAAACCACCGGTTTAAACCGATTTGGACCGAACTTATCAAATCATACCTTTCTTCCCCTTTAGGAAACAACTGTTCAGCCTAATGTTGCCCATCATGCATGTTGGGCATGTTTTTTTTAAAAATTTATTTATTATTTTTTTTTTTGGAGGGGTAATGTTGGACATGTTTAATTGCATTTATCTTGGCGCCAAGAAATCATAGCCATAACCATTGAGTCATATCTCGTCTATTTTGGGTCTACTTTATCATTTTTAACGGCTGTGCCAGTGCCAAAACTCTCTGAACTATACACGGCATTTTATATCGGTCTCTCAATTTTTTTTTTTTTTTAAACAATTTGATCCCTAAACCATGCTCATCTACATTTAGCCCCCTGTGACAACTTTTTATCATGAAAATACCCTGATCAATTTCCAACAAGACTCAAAATTTTCTTAGAATATTTAACTTATGCTTACTAGGATAAGAGTATTTTCGGAATAAATGTTAACAAAGGGGGCTAAATGCAAACAGGGCATAGTTCAGGGACCCAAATGTTCAAAAGAAAAGTTGAGGGACCAATATGAAATGGGGTGTATAGTTGATGGGAGGTTATTGTAATTTGCTCTAAAATATTCATTCACAGTCAAGGTTGAATACTTCCCCATCATTTTGTTATCCTCCAAAGAAGAATGATTGAGCCTGAAGTCAAAGAGAGGCAAAGAGAGTCAGAATGTTGGAGGAACAGCATTTCTTTTCCTACCTCTTACCAGCTTATTTAATTACGGGAGTAGAGTAGATCACTTCCTATGCATACCAACTTCTACAAACGTTTATCACTAAAAGGGCAAATTTGACTTGTACCCCACCCCAAACCAAAAAAAAAAAAGACTTAGTAAGCCGTCCGTGACAAAGATATCGGTTAAGCTAAATGACAGAAATACCATGGATGAAAATTTACTTCACTGTATTTTAAATTTTCTTTGCAATGCCATCGAACCAGTGTACCACCGAATCTTCAAACCGAGCCATCGATCTGCTCGTCGTTGGAGATGCTTGCCACCGCCGAACCGAACCTAAACTTAACCCTAAACCCAAGATCTATGGGTCATGAGATGAACTCTAGGTCTGAGATCTAAATGAAACCCTAAATCGAACCCTAGCCATACCCACTCTTCTCCGCTGCTCGCTGGTGCCAGAGCGGTGGCGGCGATCAGCTGCAACTCGAGGTCTGTTGGACCAGGCGGCGACGGCGAGTGATCGCGCTTGAGAGAGATGGGAGAAAAGAGCAGGGGAGGGTAATTTTGGATTTTTAAAAAATGACAGGGACCTTAGGCTAAACGAAACTTTAGTGCGTTCTGTTCACGGCAACGATCTGTTGTCAGGGACCTCTCACACATTAACCCAAAAAAAAAGGTTCCATTTTATTAGTCAACCAACATTGGCTGTAATTTTGTTCCAGCTCGACTTGCAAGTATCCAGGTGATCAGCGATGGTTTGGGCACGTTCTATATGCACCCATCATTTTAAGCTCAATCTTCACTTATTTTTTTTAAAAAAATACAAATTGCTTGTATTTTTTACCTCCTTGGCTCGTCTGACTGTGTCCTCAATCAATGTCGATGCCTCCATTATTTCCCGCATTGAAATCTTAAGCCATACCAGGAAACGTGTTGGTGGTTGCATGCCGATAGTGTTGCCAGGAAACTGTGGACACATGCTTAGGGTTTCTGCACAATGAAGGTGGAGGTGGAAGGGGGGAAATGGTTGAAGGGGGGGGGGGATTGGACGACCGGAGGTTAGAGATAGGGGTATTTTGAGATTATTGGAGGTACCAACACAAATAAAAAAAAAAATTAGGTGCTGAAAAAGAATAATGCTATTCAGTCATCCGGGTTTCCATCCTGATGGAGCCATCTTGACCGCACTTGAGCAGAACTGTCCGTTTACCTGATCACCATATGGCGTTGGGTGCAACGGATGGCTGTGATCTGTGCCACATCGGGATGGCCCAATAGGATGGAAATCAGGTTGGTTCAATAGCATTTTAACTGAAAATTTGATTTTCCAAGCTTAAACACCTGGGTGCATGTAGAACGCGCCATAGTCCTAATTTGGACACGACCCTACGAGTTCCACTCCTCTAATCATGTGGGGCCCGTGCCATACAACTGTTGGGTGTTGCCATCGTGCCACTGTGATGCGTGTTGGTCCAAATCGAGTGAGCCGAGGGGCAAGACTAAAAATAGAGGAGTCGAACTCGGATCCTACATGGGCCAAATCGGAGTTGCCTTTAACGGACCTAAAGATCCATTTCCTGACAAAGATAATACTCGGACTTTCTTATTGGTCAACTTAGTAAAATCATTTTAAACTAAAGTATAGACAACGAATCAGTTTTGCATCAGGTCCCTCTTCGAAATATCCTTTTATAATAAGTCCCCCCAACCAGTGGATTGACTTTTTTAAACTGTCCAAATGATAAAAATGCCTCTATCATATAATCACGGTATTACATAGATCTCTGCTACATTGATTTAATATAGAAAATAGTAACATTCTTTAAAGATTCTTACTCTTTGGTATAGTTATTTTATTATTTCTAAAGCAATATTTATCAAAAAAAGTTGGGACAAAGATTTTATTGTAGCAAAGAGTAATAATCTATGCATACTGTTATTCTTTGCTACAGTGATTTTCACTATAAAGATGTTTTTTTTTCTAGTGAGATTATTCAAAATATAATTGTTACAGTGATTTTACTGTAGCAAGAGTAAGAGCATCTCCAACGGCCTCCGAACTAGGAGCACCTCCTAAGGACCGTGGGGCCCATTTTGGCAGCCACCTCATGAAAATTTCCTAGTTGAGAGGAGATCGGCTCCAACGTGATATCCTAGACAATTTTACATCAAACACCCCCTCTATTTATAATTTATCCAAACCCTCAAATTTTACACCAAACCCCTCCTAACTTAATTTTATTTGTAAGAATAGTGGGAGAGTGAAGAATGGTGTGTATAAGGGGGTGTTTATAGATTTTTTTAAAAAATTTGGTATTTTTTAGAATTTTTTGCATGTATTATTGTATATATAAAAAATTATTTATAAAAAGATGAGGGGGTTTTTTGTTAAAAAATATAATATTTAATTCGTTCGGAGGCTTTGAAGGAACTCTGTTGTATGTGGAGCCGTTCGGAGGCCCCGAACACATGTGGTCTACGTGGCAACCCACGTAGGTCTTCAGAGTTCTTTTTGGAGCCAGTTGGAGCGGTGTCTGATAGATCGGAGTGCCACATTGTTCTTCGGAGAGCCCTTCGGAGGCCATTGGAGATGGTCTAACAATTTGCAATACAAAAGATAACAATAACTACAATGATTTGTGTCAAAACATCTGGATTCCATTTACTTTCTTGTATAGTTACATATAGGGGTAAATGGAAACTAAAAATAAATTTATTAGGGAGGGACTTTTTACACAATCCAAAATATTGTCTATCCTTCAATTGCCTCAAAATCCGCTGCAAGAACCTAAGCCACATTACCCCGAGAACAATTTTGTTCCGAACAACACCATTCTCCTCGTTAGCCCATTTCAAGGGCTTTTGTAGGGATGGCAGTAGTGTGGTTTAAAACCGAAAATCATGGTAAACCGCACCGCATGATACGGTTTTGGTTTGCCAAAATATAAAACCGTCGTGGTGCGGTGGGGTTTTGGTTTTTGGTTTCGGTGTAGCGACACGATTTTGATTTTGACCAAAACCGCATAAAACTGTACCGTTTAGGTCATTATAATGATAAACCTCAATGCACTGCATCACACTGCACCGCATGGTGCGGTTTTGGTTTTACATAATGGTAAACTGTTGCGGTGTGCTTTTATTTTTGCCCAAATCCACACTGAAACCGCACCATTGCCATCCCTAGACTTTTGGTTATGATGAATAAATCAAAATGACATACATGCCCTTGAAGTGGGCCAAGATCCATTCCTTGGATGCTCCGGCCCAATTCAAGAGCTTTTGGTCATGATGAATAAATAAAAATGACATACATGCCCTTGAAGTGGGCCAAGATCCATTCCTTGGATGCTCCGGCCCAATTCAAGGGCTTTTGGACCGGTCATGATGAATAAATTAAAATGACATACATGCCCTTAAAGTGGGCCAAGATCCATTCCTTGGATGCGAAGAAAGGGCAAAGATAAATTATCTGAAAAAGCCGAAATGCTTCTAGAAAAGAAAAGGAAAAGAATGCTCTATGTGCGGGAAAATGTACACCTAAAAGAAACCTCCCAATTTCAACCACAAATAACGCGGGTTACGCTCTCTCGACCGTTCATGACTGCTTAATCTGTCGGATCCATGGTGCACTTCCTCGCCTTTATTCCCTCCTCTATTCCTTCTCCTATGCGCGGGATCAGGATTCAACGGTGCAGATCAATTTTCAACTGGGCTCCGTACTGACGCAATGTACCCTGTTGAAAATTAAAGTTTTCAATCTGCACCGTTGAATACCGATCCCGCGCTTGGGAGCAATGAATAGATGGGATAAAGGCACCGCGACTTCGACTTCGAAATCCTCTCCATTAGCCGGTCAGATCACGCATCGCAGGCCACGATCGACTTGAAAGTATGAACGGCTACGATCGAGTCAAGTCGACGTGCAACGCGTAGAAGCATTCTCCGGACACGCGTTCACGATCTAAACCGTCGTCGATCCGACCGCCGGCTATTAAACCAACCACTTGTCCCCCTCTTTTGCTTCCACCGCTTCAGTCGCAGAGGAGACTGAGGAATCAGGAGGGGGAGATTTCTGCACGCCGATCCCGATCTAGGGTTAGGGTTTTCTTGATCGGAGGCCGGAGATCATGGCGCTGGAGTGGGTGGTGCTCGGGTACGTGGCGGGGGCGGAGGCGATAATGATCCTTTTCCTGACGCTGCCGGGGCTGGACGGGCTCCGGAGGGGGCTGATCGCGGTGACGAGGAACGCGCTGAAGCCGCTGCTATCGGTGGTGCCGTTCTGTCTCTTCCTGCTGCTGGACATCTACTGGAAGTACGAGAACCGGCCGACGTGCGACCAGGAGCACGCCTGCACCCCCACCGAGCACCTCCGCCACCAGAAGTCCATCATGAAGAGCCAGCGCAACGCCCTGCTCATCGCCACCGCCCTCTTCCTCTACTGGCTCCTCTTCGCCATCACCGGCCTCGTCGTCCGCCTTGACCAGTTGAACCAGCGCGTCGAGAAGCTCAAGCGGCAGGATTGATCCTCAGATCTGGATGCGTGACGATGAGAACAGTTGGCAGATCCGCACGAAGGCTTGGCCTACTTCCATTTCCGTTTCATCTCATATATATCTGCTTTTTTGCTTGTCATTTTGATTTTGTGTTTCTTTCGAAACTTTGATCTGTAGGGGATTTTCAGTTCTGTAAGAGATCGCTCATATGCATCGTTTAGTGAAATTCTATCTTAGGGATCGAAATTGTGCTTGACGAGAAATTGGAAATCATGATTATTTATCTTTCAATTCATGACCAGGTAGTTCATGATTATTCCAATCAGAAGTGGGATGTGGTCTAGTGGAATCTCTTCAATGTTCGTGTTGTAGGCCTTCCGTTAGGGTTAGGGCTCGGAGCGAAGGAAAAATGTAGGGTTTCTGTAGATCAGAGATGAGTGCGCATTAACCATGGAACCCTTGAACAATTTGCTGAAAAAGCCAGCCTGGAAGTTTGATAGCCAGGATTGAATGGGGCTGAGCTGGAAAGGAATTGTGAAAGAAAAAGATAGGGGCACCACAATGTCCGATTCTTTTGTTGCCAGTATCGATTCCTTTCGTGTGCTATTCCTCGTATATGTCTGTTTATGTGAACCGCAATGAGAAATCTTCATTATGGGATCTGTGAAGAGTTGGCTATTTGCAGTTACCCAACTCCAGTTAGAGATCCAATAGGGCGATTAAATCTCCGTGACAAATTGTCATGAGTGGATATGGTTTCGTTCTTGGCTTTATGGAGAGTTGATTATGCCCTTGGCTTCTGTAGAGGGCTAATGGTCTTGGGAAAACATTAAGTATATGCTTTACTAAGTTTACTTATTGTATTCTTTTAAAGAAGATAAGAAGACAAATAGTTATATGTGAATAAAGATTGTAAAAAATTTGGTTTACTGATTCTTGTTAGCGATTTCCAGAAGTTGCTAAGGATATGTTTTTATGTTCTAGAACTTTCATGATATAGCTTTCTTTGTTTTTCTTAGTTCAGAAGTTGTGGGAATTTTAAAAGTCGTTTGGTTTGTAAACTAGTAAATTAAAGGAGGAGGATGAGATGAGGGGGAGATCTTGAACTTGGGAAATACTCGCCAGATCAAAAATTTTAAATTTTACACTCCATGAACATGTGGTTGCCTAAATTCTCTTAACACAACCAATTAACCTAATGCCAACAAGTCTGAGGTCTTGACTAAGATTTCTAAATCCACGCAAGATAGCGTGATATCATGATTATGTAGTAATTCATGTTGCTAGATGAAGGCTCACTTATTTCACGATAAAGATTTTATTTTTTATTACTAGTTCACTTTAATGCTGTGTTTTTTATTTTCTATTTTATGTTCAAGGCCAGTTCAAGATAACTGACTGTACTTCCGACCACAATTGCACCTAAAGTGCACAATTGAAACTGTGCAATTGCGAGTACGAAAAAACACAAGAGGAGGTGTAGTTGGCCATGTTTGAAGCAGACCAAGGAACTGTCCATCGAAAGATCACAGACATGGAGGCTGACACCTCTCTTTTATCTTAGGAGGGTTCCTATTAATTAGGAGTCCAAATCCAAGTGAAAGTGCTAAGTCTTTCTAAACTCATTATGTATAAGTCCAATCGTAACTTTTTGTGTTGTACTGAAAGTCGATATGAGTCCATCAAAAAAAAAAATCAACAGGAAATCCTTGAACTTTATAAAGTGACAGCTCACAGGTGGTCACCATTGAATGAATCAAATCCCAAGTTCTTTTCTTAGTTGCAACATAACTTTGCTTAGTTTGCTATGATTGCCTTGTTGGAATGGCTTAGTCCTGTTGTGCGATGCATAGGAAACCCTAAAGTGTGATAATGAAGTTCCCCGCTAGAAGTGAGACTTCTAAAATTTCCTTATGATTTGTTGTTTTTGTATGAATTTCTGCATCTATACTTTAAATTTTTGTGTCTATACTAGTTCATACTTGTAGGTATGGTTATCAAGCTCTTGATTCGGATCTTACGATCCTACGATTCTCGATCTATATGATCACAAATCAATCCGACTCCCCATTGTAGACTCTCAAATCAGTAGACTCCTATGATCCCGCGAGTTGGCTCCCATGATCCTGGGTAGACTCCCACCATCCTACGACTCTTGAGTAGACTCCCATGATCCTTAGTAAATTCTAAAGGAAGTTCAATATGATGAGGATGAAGGTGAGGGGGAGGAAGTAGAAGTCAATTTTTAAGTTTTATTTTTAAGATTTATTTATTTATGTACTTATCAATATAATAATTTCCTACACTTTTGGTCTTGAACATGCTAGGATATCAGATGCAGAGATTGAGGATATTCATGAAGCTAGTGAAGATGAGATTGATCAGCTTTTGAATATTTTAATGGACTTTGATGATGTTAATGTTACCATGACAATATTGATGGCAGATTCGAGGATGATACCATTGGCTTTGATTGTGCTGTTGACGAATAATGTTGTTGTCTTGTTACTTTTTTTCTTATTTTTTCTCGTTGAACATTAGTTCTGATTAGGTAATTGATTTGTTATTTATATTAAATGTAACATTCTTGAAGGGCTAAGAATAATGTATATTTATCTTGTTAAATTCATGTATAGGTTAGTTTGGTATTTCCTAGTTTCAGAACTTATTATAAGTGGATAATAGAGAATCAGAGATGCAAAGTTTCAAACCTTGATCTTTTATCTTGTTAAATTCTTGTTTAGATATGTTTATTGTTTCCTAGTTTCAAACTTTATTATAAGTAGATATTAGAGATGCAAAGATTCAAACCTTAATCTTCTTCCACAAATTTTGCAACTTACAAATTACACTCAAGAAAAATCTTTTTGAGCTACATTTCTCATATTAGTTAAATTGTCTATATTTTTTTAGTTCTTATCTTGTTTTTTAATAAATGTTTAAGGTTTCTTGACATATATCTAAATTATAGTTTATACTTTTTCGCATCCTGTAGAATCTTACAATTCTCAATTCGATCAGAGTCAACCAACCCCCCATCGATCCTTGGTGGGATCCCGATCATAACAACCTTGCTTGTAGGTTATATATTATTTGGAGCATCAACAAGTCCTAAATAACAAAGCCTAAAACAAATCTTCCCAAATCAGAATGTGTGTGACACAACTTAATTCTACCAAGCATATATTTTGCGAGTTTCTTCATAAATACTCGTTAGATTACATAACTCTTTTTGATTCTCATCTTTCATAGAAAGCTTCCTTGATTTGGCATTTTAATCATTTTGGCTACTTTGGAAAACATTTATAGTTTAATTTCTCGTATGATATGATTTTAATTGGGAAAATTTTCAAATCTCACCCAATTTTTCGATGGTTCAGTGGTCAGAGTAATTAGTTCTTATCATGTTTCTTAATAAATGTTTAAATTGTCGATTGCATGTTGGAGGTCTTGCATAGGTGAGAGTATCTGGGAGATCCTAGGGAAAGAGATCAAACTCTTTTAGAACAGGAGTAACTTCAGCAGGTTGGTCCATGGTTAAATTAGGAGACTTCTTTGGAGACCAACGCAAAAACTACGGATTCTTTCACAGCGTCCTTCTCAAATTCCTTGGGATTGATTATGTGAAGGCTCTTCTCAGTCTTACTTTCTGTTTTCTTCTCTGGAGGTGTAGTTTTAGGCGGTAGGGGATTTAACTTGATCTTGTTTTTGTAAATAAAAGTAGACTTTCGACTTGCCGAATATCTTGCATTGTGATCAAACAACCAGGGTCTTTCCAATATGATATGACCTATGTCCATGGGAAGAACATCACACCAGATTTTGTCCTTGTATGAACCAAATTGAATCGGGACAAGACAACATTCTATGATCTGGATTGCATTTACCCGTGAAATCTTGCAAGGACTGGAGTAACTTTTCCTCTTTTGTGGTATAGTGTGGATCATGATTATTTTCTTTCACATGATACGTAGGTTTCGCTAATATATCAAGTAATAGGACCCTTTATTTTTTGGTGGGGAAGGAGAAAGGAAGGCGAAGATCGCTTCTAGTCTTAGATGGCATCCATATATGTTGTAGTTTGAAGGTTTTAAATGTCGATTTCGATCAGTCAAAAAAGAAAATTTGTTGGATTTTGGTTAGACATTGGTGGAAATTTTGTATTTTCTAAGAAAAAATTTTAGTCGAACTAATTGGATTTTGGTCAAATTCAGTCGATTTCAATCAAATATCAGCTTGTTACAAAAAAAATCAGAATAGATGAAATAGATGTAATTCCCACTGATAAAGCAGGCATCGTTTACTGGAAAAGATGGAAGTTTTCATTGAAATTTTCGAAAAAAGGTGGAATCTCCAATTTTGGCACCCAAAATTTTGGACCATCATATTTTGTAGGAAAATTGTGGACATCTGATTTAATGGTGTGATCAATCCGTAATGGTCTCTTGCTGGACTGCAACCATCGACGGCAAAATTGTCACGCATTGTGATCCTTAATGGTCTATTTCTGGAATAAGTGAGAATACAAGCTTCAGTCTTTATTATTTTTCAAGAATTTAATTTTTTTTTTAGCATTTATTTTTTAGTAGACATTTGATTGAGCTAGGGACATAACTATTAGAAACGGTGAAAACCGTGATTATTACTGATTGCATCCAATTTTGGAGGATCTTTAACTTTTTAACTCTTAAATCTCTAGAATGAATCTTGATTTTAGGGAAATTTTACATTTTGTTAAATTTGGATTTGTTTGTGGAATAAGAGTCATAGGACCTTTTATCTTCTTTTCTGGGAGTTAGAATGGCGTCGAGTCTTCGATGGCGTGGATGTCCGGCAACCGGAGGATTGTGAATGGTCTATTGCTGGACTGCAGGGCAATCAAGAAAAGTTGAGCATTTCTTGGCCAAGTGGACTAAGGGTGACAAGAAAAATTTATGTTGTCCAAGAGTGATTATACACATGAGAGGACATTAAACCTGTGGTGTTTGATGTTGTGAAAGGCTGTGTGTAATGGAGTCCTGTGGTGTTTGATGTTTTTTGTTTGAGCAGCCAGATTTACATGGTGAAGAATATTGATTATTTGTTTGAAGCATTTTCCTTGAACCTGCTGATGATACTTAGGGATCCATAGTCCCATGGTGGATTCATTCCATGTTAGGAGTTGGGGCTTCATCCTGGGTGGTCGTCTTGCCGGAGTAAAGCCTCTCCAGATGGTCCAGCAAGTCGCCACGACCAGAAGGTCCCAACCCTTCCTTACTTGCTTGGGAATCCTTCGCCTGCGCTAAACTGTCCGCAGTCCCATCAGAGAAGTGGGTCTTGTGCTGAACTGAAGTAGTCCCAAACACGCAAGGAGAAGGTGATCGTCGTCCTCCTCCCCTGCTTGGCACATGGGGCAGCTCAGATCATGGGCTCCATGGTGGTCTCTGTGGTTGAGCTGCACCTTGGTTAGAATCTTACCGTGGAGGGCAAGCGGTGAAGATATTAGGTGGGACCATTGTTTTCCAAAGCTGAGGGGAAAAGGGTCATTTTGTCCCTCGTGTGAGAAACTGATAGAAGGATTGGACCGAGAAGCTTTCGAAAGAGTGCCACCGCTACAGGATCGGATCCAAACCAATCAAATCAAACCAAACCTACTGATTTTGATCGGTTTCGACACACTCAATAGATCAGATTATTGGATTAGGATTTTTAAAAACCGATATGATTTTGATCGGTTATCAGATTTGTTCATTTAAAACCAACATAAACCGAACCAAACTTTGTGTTTTTTTAATATTTTATAGATATGAATATTGTGGGAAAGGACATAATGATAGTTGTTATAATTTGAGAGTTGTACTTTTTTCTGGTCATTGCAATTAGGGGTGGCAATTGTTGACCCGACCCGCCAACCCGACCCGAAGTTAGCGGGTTTGGGTTTGGCCTAAATGGGTTCGGGTCATAAACGGGTCGACCCGATTGACCCGTTTATTTAATGGGTCGAGTTCGGGTTTGTACTTATAACCCGATTGACCTGACTTGACCTGTTTAACAAATGGGTCATGTCAACCCAACCTGACCCGAGCCAACCCGACCCAACCCGATCAAACCCGGCCCAATCCGACTTGTCTTGACCAACCCGACAGGTTTACATGGGTTCTGTTGACCCAACCCGACCCGACCCGACCCGACCCGACTCGTTTAGTAAACGGGTTAAACAGGTCGGGTTGGGTCGGGTCAAACCCGTTTATTAGGCGGGTCAGGTTTGGGTTTAAGTTTTTGACCTGTTTGTTAAACGGGGCAGGTTCGGGTTGGGTGTTTTGCCCTTATACATATGTCTCAACATGACCCGACCCATTGCCACCCCTAATTGCAATGTAATTTTGTATTGTTATTGGTAATTTAATATTTGATTAATAATGCAATCTCATTTTATAACTTATGAAATAATTATTTTAAAGATAAAAATATATCCAAATAAAAAAAAAAAAAACCTAGTATGCATATGGTTCAAAGCCCAAACGGACCATCCAATCCAATCCAAACTGACTTTAATTGGATTGGATTGGATTCCAATCTCAAATTGGTTTAGATCGGATTGAAAATTCTCAGAACCGATCTAGGTTGGATCGATTTGGGTTTTGCCTAAATAATTCGGTTTTGAATCGATCCACCCCCCTAGCCACCACTAGGTCCCAAAGAGAAGCTTTCTCAATTAGATCATTCCAATCTTTCCTTCTCGGAGTCTTATTGCCCATCGGTTGCTCCAAATATTTCATCTGAATACTAGTTTGCAATTTAGAAGTTTGGCCAGGCAACCTCCCTGTTGTCCTAAGTAGTAGATTGCGAACTTGGAAAAATTGATGCAGAGGCCAGAGGCGATCTCAAACGCGTAGACCAGGACCTTAGGGTTGTTATCTACATCGAGCCAGCCTTACAGAAGAGAAAAGTGTCATCGGTCACCTGCAGGATGGACACATTCCACCCCTGGCTCTAGGGCTGGCAATTTCGGACTCGACACAAAGTTAGCGGGTCTGGGTCAATGCTAAATGGGTTCGGGTCGTAAACGGGTCGACACGATAGACCCGTTTAAGAAACGGGTCGGGTCCGAGATTAGGGTCTAGACATGGTAGACCCGAGAAGACCCGTTTAAAATTCAATGGGTCGGGTCGGGTCTGCAATCCGATACTTTAATATGTAGTACCAGTGGGTCTATCAGGTTGAGTTGGATGGAGTAGGATCGGGTCAACTGAGAGATAAACGGGTCTTACCGGGTCTTATCGGGTCTACCCATTTATTAGCGGGTCGGGTTTGTGTTTAGGGTGTTAGTTAAACGGGTCTTGAATGGGTCTAGGGGTTTTGGACACAACCCGAAACAAGACACGAACCCGACCCGTTGACACCCCTACCTGGCTCCCATGGATTCGAGATAGCCTGGGCTCATGACTCAAAATAGTAGCCTCCAATGCATCCACCGCAACGGTAAAGAACATCGGATATAGAGTGCATCTCAGCTGGCCCCACCCATCTTCAAGGGGTTTTCCTTCCTCGCCATTGAGGAGGCACGAAGGCTTGGACGAGGAGAGACAGTCCGAGACCTATGAGCACCATCCGGGAGAAATGCTCTTTGCCCTTTGCCTCCAAGGTTGTCAGCACGAACTGCCAACTAATCTTGTCAAAGGCTTTCTCGAAATCAAACTTCAATACTAGACCCTCTTCCTTGGTCTAGCTCTGGGACGTGGAAGACGATCTCTTGGACAGTCGCCACATTATCAGAATGTTACGCCCCTTTATGAAAGCAGATTGGGACTTGCTTACTAGCTCCCCCATCCGACGTCCCAACCTATTGACAAGGACATTCCTAATAATTTTATAAAGACAGTTAGAGAGGCTGATGAGCCAATAGTTCGTGATTGATTAAACTCCCTGTCTCATTGGGATCAATGCAATCCAAGAGTAATTGATAGGGCGGAGGTTGATTTTGTGATCGAAGAAGTCACAGAGGAAGCAACAAACATCTTCTCCCACTGTTGTCTGACAACACTCAAAGAAGATGACCGGGAAGCAGTCTGGGCCCGGAGCACCATCTCCTCGCATATGAAAGATTGCTCGTTTGAACTCCTCATCGGGGAATGAAAAGTCCATGGCTAAGGGATTGTCAGGATTTGTTGCAGTGAGCGCGTCCTCCCACTTGCCAACTCTAGTTTACTACCCCCGTCGTCAGAAGGGGGGAAGGTTGTATGGCCTCTTGCAGGGCCGGCTCAATAGTGAAGCAACTTAGGTAGCCGTCTAAGGCCTCAGACATAAAACCTCTCGGGGGAATGTTTCTGCCCCAGGCGCTTATTGCGATTTATCAAACTCATTTTCAAGAAATAGAAAATTTAATATTATTTATTAAAAAATAATATGAAAAAACTTGAATACAAAAGCATCATTAGTAGTTTGTTTTTCAAAAAATGAGAATAATAAATAAGACAGAGATTTTTTTTTTTGCTTGACCGGCAAGACTATAAGAGGACAGGGCACTAGAGCAATGGCTCAATGACAGTTATTAAGGGAGAGATAATTTAGACTTCTATTTCATGTATAGATCGGGTTTGGGTTGAAAAATCCTAACCCGACATCAATTTAGGTTGGACTCCAATAGAGTCTTCAAGTAACCCAGAACCCGATAATTCAGTAAAGATATATTTTATATAATGCAATATTGAGTAGATGTCATCCCATCAAAGTCCCAAATTGATGTTGTAATATACTGGAAGTTCAATCCGACTTTGGGTTGGACTTGGGTTAGGAAAGTTCACAAGCTCAACCCGACCTTGAGTGAGGACTGTGTGGTTGCAGCCCTGATTTCGGTTGACTCACATCCATTGCAAAGGAAATAAGGCGGCTAGTTGGTTGACCTGGGAGGCGTAAGGGCTCTCGTCGGACCTAATCCGCTCTGACTTCACCTCTAGGCTCTGTGCTCTTATTGATCTATGGATCAGTGTTTTCAAAACCGGACCAGAAGACGAACTGAAAGGGCATCGGGTTCAGTACAAATCGGCTCGAACTAGTGGTTCAACTGCTTGAACCGTATGAAAATGTGTTTTTTTCAATAAATATTTATTAAATTCTTCAATGGCAAGGTTTGATTTCTGGGTTAACATACAAACCGGTTTATTCAAAGATCGAACCGAAACATGTTCCGGTTCAGGTCCAAACTGGTTGAACCGTTCGGTTCGGTTTGGTTTTCAAAACACTGCTATGGATAAGAAATTTTACCAAAAAAAAATAAATCTATCGATAAGAGTCCTTGTTTCGCTAGACTCTGTTGTAGCTCGTCTTTTCTACACACAAAAAAAAGTATTATTCATATTTCAAATCCTTCCGAATAGAAAGCGAACCTCTAGGGTACGTTTGTTTCCGTTCAATGCTTTTACTAAGAGTAAAATGGAGGAAAGATTCACTTAAACCTATTTATATAAAAAAATAGACCAATAAAATAAATTAAAATGATTTACTTTTGTTTGACTAGGCAATCTTTTTATTTATTTCATAAAAGCCAAGTAAATGATCTGAGTTACTTGTAAATTTATTATTTGACTTTGGCCACATCAGCATTCCACTACCTCACCATCCCTCTCTCTCCACACTTTCTCATATGACAATAGAGAGAGAGAGAGAGAGACGCGCTCAACTAGGGCGACACGAATCTCCTCTTCGAGTTCATCATAGTAAGTTGATCTCCTTTGTAATATTTTTCTTCCCAATCTATGGTGTTAATCTCTATTGTTCTAAGTCGTAACAAGTTTGCTTGGCAGCTCAATCCAAATACGATCAGCTAAAAAATAGTAAAATATCCATTTACTTTACTGCAAGATACATACGATCAGTTTACTCAACTAAATGAATTTACTTCTATTTACTAGGCAGATCAGAGATACAAACCCAAATCATTTGCCCCCTTCGCACACCACATCACAGCCGTCCATTTCACCCATACCTGATTGGTGCGTGGCACTAGCTCAACCGGTTAGTCGGTTACCCAAGCCGCAGCCAATGTCGACGTTGGGCCAATCACAACCGTCCCATTTCCTGCCGGTTGGGGCTGAGTGCGATCGGGTATGGTTGCAACGGACGGCTGTGATGTGGGGTGTAAGCCAATGGGAGCATCCGATTTGCCTTTCACCCCTGGACTTGTTACACCCTACTGTATATATACCCCTGCCGCATGCCTTCTTCTTCACGCTTCTCTTCTGGTGGCGGTGGAGTCACTGCACCAGGAATCGATGGCTTTCCTTAGAAGGGCAGAGCCCTCGCTTCGATCCCTTCTATCCCGCGGTTGCGGCGGCGGCGGCGGCAGCAAGGTCTCAACCCCGCCGATCAGTCGATCCAAAGAAACCCTACCTTCCATATTCCGATACTATCCTCCTCCCCCTCGTTATTCCCCGCCGACCCACCTCCCGGGCCCCGCCGCTGCGTACGGCAAACAGGTCAAAACCCCACCCCCCCCGGAGGAACTCCGCGCCGTCGTCGTCGCCGTCATCGTCGTCGGCGGGTTAGTCTTCATGGTCTACTGCGGCCGCTTCGAGACAATCCCTTACACCAAGCGGAAGCACTTCGTCGTCATCCCCCACGACATCGAGCGGCAGTTCGGCGAGAGGCTTTTCCAGGAGCACAAGAAGTCCCTCCAGATCCTTCCCGACGTCGACCCCGACAGCATCCGCGTGCAGCGAATCTCCAAGGAGATCATCGGCGCCGTCCAGCGCGGCCTCCTCCCCGTCGGCGCCCCCGGCGGGGCGGGCTCCGCACCCGCGGCATTGGATGGCGACGAAAAGGTCGGGGAGGCCCGCGCGGGGTCCAGTCCGAGTCCGAAGCATATGGAGGGCCTGAACTGGGAGGTGGTCGTGGTGAGCGACAGCAGCCTCGTGAACGCCTTCTGCGCCCCCGGCGGAAAGATCGTGGTCTTCACGGGGCTGCTCCGGCATTTCACCACCGACGCCGAGATCGCGACGGTGATCGGCCATGAGGTATAGTTATACATGAACGTACGTACAACTTGTGTTTGAGCCGTTGAGTTGGCCGGCCGGGAATCTGATCGGATTTTCTGTTTGCTTCGTCTGTTGAGGTCGGCCATGCGGTTGCCCGGCACACCGCGGAGATGGTGACCAAGTACCTGTGGTTAGCTATGCTCAAGCTCATTCTTCTGCAATTCGTCGAGGACTCCGATCTTAGTGGTATCGACAAAGCGACGTGGTTTCTTCTAGAACTTCCCTTCTCTCGGAAGTACGTATGCCCATTATCTGCTCCCTTTTTTATTTAGGGTTTTTGTTTTCCAAAATTATATTTAAAAAATAACTAATTTTCATAATAGTCATCTGTCATAAATAATTTCAAAAGTGTCAAAACTAACAGTCAAGTTACGAGACCGCGCCACAAAGCGCCGTCCATACAAAGCCATAGAACCTTGAAGTTGGTATTTGAAATACCGACTTTAAAGTCGGTATGTGGGATACCGATTTCTACGGCTATCCAGAAATAAAAGAGGCAACCTCGCCACCTCGCCATGTGGTTGTCAGTTTGGCAACTTTTGAAATTATTTGTGACAGATTGGCTATTATGATAGTTATTTATTTTTAAATACTATTTTAAAAAAGAATCCTTTCAATTTTGGTGAATTCTATTTTTTTTATTTACAATTTTTTAAAGGATTTTTTCCAAAACAATATTTCTGTAAATAATTATTACTTTATTAGCTACCTGCCAAAAATAATTTTAAAAGTGCCCGCCCGTGTCATAACTTTCTATGTTCATTAAAATCGGTATGTGGAATACCGATTTCCACATTCAATTTTAGCTTTTAAAGTGGTTTTAAAACTGGGGATCATCACTCACATTGTATAAAGGTGGGCTGTAATATAAAATCGGTAAGCATAATGCCGACTTAAAAACCGGTAACCCACTTACCGCTTTTATTGGATAAAAATTAAAGTTCTGCATATAACTGTTGTGGTGGCCACGTAGCGGATAAATGATTACTTTTAAAAGTTTCTTTTTACTGATAGCTATTAAAATAATCTTATTTTAAAAAATGCTGGTTTGAAAAATTATGAAAATCTTGTTTGTAGCATTTTCCTTGAACTTCTTGATGACCTAAGGGTTGGCCTTAGAGGTAAATTGAGGATTAAGTTTCTGCTGGATTGGCCTTAGTCTTCCAAATGTTGTTGTCCTTGAAAACAAGTTTCATTCCATGCGAAATTAGCGAAAACTTAGGATTATTCATAGAATCTCTCGAGGTACAAGATGTTTGACACACTCAGGTGGAATAAATTTAAAGGATCCCCAACATTGGAAACAAGAGGAATTATGAAAATCTAGCTTGGTTATTGACAACTTCGTTGGCCTCTCTGGAGAAAAATTTGACGTTATCAAATAAGTTGGTCTGGATCTCTCGTATCCAATCATGGATTATGGGCCAGATTCTCCATGGAGGTCCCATCTCTTTTTTCTTGGCGAGAAAGCGATTACACTATTTGAACACATCATCAAAGGTACATCTCATCCCCGCAAGTGACAACAATGTAGTCATGGCAGAAAAGTTCCTGGAAAGGACGAGGAAGATCATCGAGGAAGAATTTGTCACGTCCAGAATAGCGGGTGCGGGGTATCAACAACTAACTAGTTCGCCATCCGATAGTCCTCTCTACATGTGATGAGGGACGAGGTAGAGGTCCCTCGATCAGAAATCATGTAAAATAATGATTTACAATGCAAAAATTTATCACTTGAGTTATCTTCTTGCAAGTATTAAATTCAGGAGGAAAATCTACTCAAAAGACACCTCAAATAGACGAGAAAATCCTACGTCTTTATATAATAAACGGGGTTACATACATGCCATGTGGGAGTAAAAGGACAAAAATAAGTTACTTGCGAAACAAGTTTAATTTTGTCCGATTAAATATGACGAATTTAATTAATTAATACGATAAATAAGATAAGGTGGTCTTCAGGGTTCGGTCATAGGTGGAACTAGTGCGGTTGCCAGATCTGGTCCCTATCAAAATGTTTTAAAAATCAGAACCTTTATCAAGCCAAAAAGGAATCCGGATTACGGGTCTCCGGTTCAACCGTTGGATCAACCCATGGTTGAACCGTCACATCACCATGATATCATAACTAAATTAATTTATTGTTATTTATTTTTATAAATAGTTAAAAAAATAATTAAGTTTTAGCAAACGGCCGAAGAGATGACGAGAACAATAACAAAAAAAAGGGTTTTATGACTCTTTTAAACAATGGATCATTGAACCGTCGAACGGGTCATGCAGGTTGGCGATTCAACCGGTTGGTCGACAGTTTTGCCAGATTTAAATCGGGTTTATGGAAATTTCGATTCTTGTGTTTCTTACTAGCGAATGCTCGTGCCAATTGGCACGAAGCGGGCGCGCGCCTTATGCGCGATTAGATCGGATGGATAGGTTGTCTCTACGATCAAAATGACAAGGTTGTTAAATAACCTGAATGGATCTTAACATGTTATATGTTTTTCACTACTGAATGTCCGTACCGATTGGCATGAAGCGGGCGACTTGGGCACGACCCCCACTCTATGCCCAAAACCAAACCCAACATCATTCAGTGGAGTGGACGGGTCAACATTTTATGCGTCTGATTGCCGTCCGCTGTTTTGGATCACACGGCTAATATTGGGTCAACGCCCGATGACCTGGATCCTTCCGGCGAGACCGCGAACCTCTCGACGTGGCTCATCGTTCTTCACCCCGCCTCCAACATGCGTCTCCTTCTTCCTCCCCGGCGGTGCGACGGTCGGCATTTCTGACCATTTATAGTTAAATATAAGCGCAGCCGCCGCACCAGTTTTCCCCAAAAGGAAAGAAACGATGAATTTGCTTAGAAGAGCAAAACCCTCGCTTCGAACCCTTCTGTCCCGCGGCGGCGGCGGCGGCGGCGGCGGCCCCAAGATCTCAACCCCGCCGATCAATCAATCCATAGAAGTCCTAACCCCCAGATTCCAATGCTATCCTCCTCCTCCCTCTCGTTATTCCCCGCGGATCCACCGTCCGGGCCCCGCGGTTGAGTGGCGGAGGTCCTACTCCTACTACGTCGACCGCAACCAGGTCCAGCACTTCAACCGCCGCGGCGGCCCCCGGTGGTACAAGAACCCCCGCACCGTCCTCGCCGTCGTCGTCGTCGGCGGCGGATTGGTCGTCACGGTCTACTACGGCCACCTCGAGGCCGTCCCTTACACCAATCGGAGCCACTTCGTCCTCGTCTCCCCGGAGCTCGAGCGCCAGCTCGGCGAGGCCCAGTTCCAGCAGCTCAAGACGTCCCTCCGCAGCAAGATCCTTCCGGCCATCCACCCCGACAGCATCCGCGTGCGGCTCATCTCCAAGGAGATCATCGACGCCCTCCAGCGCGGGCTCCGCCACGAGGAGCCGCGGTGGAGCGACATCTCCTACGCCCCCGATGGCCCCAACGGGACGGCCGCCGCCCACGAGAAATCGCCGGACACGATCATGGCGTTGAAGGGGGATAAGGTGGAAGGGCAGTGGAGCCGGGAGGACGAGGTCCTCGACGACGAGTGGGTCTACCGGAGCCGGAAGGAAGCTCAGGCCCGCGGGTCTCATCCTTCGACGAGGCATCTGGAGGGACTCAATTGGGAGGTGCTGGTGGTGAAGGACGAGCTCGTCAATGCCTTCTGCCTGCCTAGCGGAAAGATAGTGGTCTTCACCGGGTTGCTCGATCATTTCAGGACCGACGCCGAGATCGCGACGGTGATTGGTCATGAGGTATCTCATCTCTTCTAGTTGTGTTCGAGGGTCTGTGGGAATCTGATTTTTGTTCGAATGCTTTGTTGAGGTTGGCCATGCCATTGCCCGACACGCTGCGGAAATGATCACGAAGAACTTGTGGTTAGCTCTGCTGCAGCTGATTCTCCTGCAATTCATTTTCATGCCTGATGTTATAAGCGCAGTGTCGACTCTTCTCCTCAAACTTCCCTTCTCTCGGAGGTACATCCATCCCGGTCATGACTGTTTTAGTAGTCCTGCGTATTTTCATGTACTGAACTGTACTTCTATGTTTACCATCGGAGACCTGGATTCTTAGGGGCTGTTTGGCATGCGGAACAGCTGTTCCGCTTAAACCTCATCCGGTAGAGGGTATTCCTGACATTTACTATTTCTAGTGTAATTCGGAGGTTCAGCATGCCGGTTAGCAAAGAAACCCATGGAACGAGAAATTGTCGTTCCCAACTCTGCGTTCAAGCGGCACAAAACTGTCTATTACTTTTCAGATAATGGATCGAAAGAATCGAAACGGCGGTTCCGGATTGATGCCAAACACCCCCTTAGTACCCGTCTGGATTTGAGTTTCAGCGCCCAGCTTATGGTTTCTGATTTTGTGGGAATCGAGTTCTCGCAATAGCTTGTTTGGATGTGGTGCCAGAGGCTGAATCATGCAGAAGCTAGAATCAATTTTGTATGGAAAAATCGGATTCCTGCAGAAGCACCTAAGAGCAACTTATGCTTCTGAATTCTGCAGGAGGCCCCGATTATGCTGGAATCTGGTTGGCGTAGAATCAAATCCAAAGGGTTTAGATAGGAAGGAATTGCTTCCTTTAATCTGCAGCACTTGAATTTCTGATTGGAGAAAAAAGTGAACTAGAATAACTATATGGAAAATTGTAACTAGGGGTTCTCCCTTATGCTTTGATTATCATCGAAGCTGTACCCGTAAGTTAGAAAGGCGAAAGGTGATAAAGTCCCATTGTGTTGATCAATGCCCAAGATCCAATCATTATCTGACATAGCTACAGATGATTCTCTTTTTTTCTATCAGGTTTTATTGATCTTGCTTAATTTCCTCAAGTAAGATGTGCAAACAAATCTAGAGCTAAAGGGGGTTATCAGTAATCAGAGTTTTTTTTCAACTAATCTAGAATCAAGTTTCTCTAGGAATTAGTTAACTTACTGTAAGACCTTGATTTTTCTGCTGGGAATACTTAGAGGTTGATAACCTATGGAGTATTGGGCTAGGAATAAGCTATTGGAATAATGATAACCGCCCGAGTACAACACTGGCATTTGAACCAATTTTATCCTATCGATCATCATGAATATCATATTTTTCTAGATTTTGTCATGCTCACCTTCATATAAATTTTGCTGCATGTAATCATATCATCTCTAATACTTCTCTGCTTGGTCCTTTTGTTACTCTTAGGTTTTATTTGATCTATGTCATATCCGTTTTCAGTTTCACCACAGCTCGTCTTGACGCCGTTGTCCTTTTCTAGTTTCAACATGTGTGCATAGGATCCTTTTATTCACTAAAAACGGCTGTAATATATAGTTTTTGATTTTTAAGACTTCATTGGAAAGGAAAGGAAATGAAAAGGAAAGTGTATTTTCTTGCTACTGTTTGGTTGTTTGGAAAAGAAATAAAAAAATTTATCTTTTATTTTCTTTTCATGTGTTTCTTAGATCTAGCAAGACCTAACCCGAATCGCTGACCCAACCCTAACTCGACCCGCTTAATCCGACTTTAACTCAGACTCTTTTGGTAAATGGGTAGGGTTAGAGATGTAATAAAATTTTACACGCCAAAAGTAAGGTTAATGCTAATCCGACCTGCCAAACTCGCAAACTCGCCACTGAACCAGGTGAGCTTACGGGCGAGCTGAAGGGGAAGAAAAAGTTGCAACTCGCCACTCTCTCGCTGCCTGATGTGACCCTGGCTGATCTTCACCGCATTGTCCGATCTTCGCATGTCGATCGATCCTCAACACACAACACAGAAAAAAGGAACTCTAACAGATCTTCTAAACCGTTTCCTCCCTTTTCGGCTTCTCAAGCAGCAGGCGTCATATGAAAACCAGGTGTGTTCGGAGAATTGGGAGCCCTAACATCTTATTCCCGAAGCCTTCAGCATCCGCCTCGCCCACTGCGACTTCTGTTATGTTCCTTTTGTTTGCTTATCCAAATAGCTACATGATAGTAATACTAGATGAAATATTAAGTGACATTAGGTTATGTAATGTTAGATCGATTGGTTTAGACGTGTTGCAACAAACTCCTAGAAGAGCCGCAGCCTACCATATCCTTCTTCTTTCCCTTCCGCATGTGTGTCCTTCACACTTCTTCCTCTATCAAAGTCGGCGGGACGATCGGCCTTTCTTACCATTTGTTGTAAAACCTACTAGTTTTCTTAAAAAAGAAAGAAACAATAAATTTCCTCAGACGAGCGAAACCCTCGTTTCGATCCCTTCTATCCTACGGTGGCGATAGAGGCGGTAGCGGAGGCCCCAAGATCTCAACTCAATCCAAAGAAACCCTAACCCCCCGATTTCGATATTATCCTCCTATTCCTCGTTACTCCCAGTTGATCCACCGTCCGGTCCTCGTGGCGGAGGTTCTATTCCTATGTCGACTGTAACCAGGTCCATCACTTCAGCCGCCCCAACGGTGTTACAGGAACCCCGCACTATCCTCGTCGCCCTCATGTCTGCGGTAGATTAGCCGTCACTGTCTACTACAGCCACCTCGAGACCCTCCCTTACACCAAGAGGAAGCACTTTGTCCTCGTCTCCCTAGGGCTTAAGCGCCAGCTCGACAAGGCTGAGTTCTGGTAGCACAAGGCCGCTCTCCACGGCAAGATCCTTCTGTCCATTCACGTCAGAAAAATGGGCTTTGAGTTTTGGGGCAAACAAAGTTGAATGTATTAAAGCTCGTGCCACGGTAATGTTTGATCCCAACTTTTTGCCTTGCTTTGCCAAGTGGTGAAGTTTATCTATGGGCATACATTAGTCTTTAGCTTGACGAGAACTTTCACAAAAATCCATGGGCTTCGCTTTGCTACAACTTATCTAACTCTTCAAAACATCTACAAGCAGAAGCAACCCCATCATGCTGTGTTCACTTTAGAAAAATGGTCTTTGAGTTCTGAAGCAAACAAAGTTGAATGTATTAAAGCTCATGCCACGATAATGTTTGATCCCAACTTTTGCCTCGTGTTGCTTTTTTGCATCAAAGAACTATCCCTCTAGTGAGTGTTTGAGAGAGGCCAATTTAGAGGAGAGAGGTGATGGGATACATCTAGTAGTTGATGGATTTGGCGAAGGAGAAGGTTGCCTTTAATTGTAGTGGGAATGTGAAGAAATATGGTACAATTTGGTAGAAGATAGATGCTAAATGGACTCTGCAACTTCATAAAACTTTTATGCACATTACAAAGAGAGCTTCTCTAATGTTGATAAAGTGAGGCAAGGGTTGTATGAGTTCATGGATAGGATACTAACCTATGAAGATCGCCTAAACACCGACATCCGGTTAGATTTGTTTGGCAATGCAAAAGGGATTTCAGAAGCCCGATTGCTATAGATCTATGCAGTCAAAGTCGGTAGTCGGCCCTAGTCGGCCAAGGGCCGACTAGGACTAGTCGGGACTAATTTGGGACTAGTCGGCCAAAACTTATTCTAACCCCTCCCCCCTCCCTCCTCCCTAAACATATATGATATATGAACTAGCATAAATATCAATAAATATATGATATTAGTCGGTCAATAACAATACATACCTTCACACTTCACAGCATGGGTATAAATACATAAGTAACAGAACACAGTTATATTGACTTTATGCCTATGTCAGAAGACTCAGAACTAAGAATTCATTACAATATTTGTTTGATGATGTTAACCTGTGAGCAACCCCAATTTTGATTATAGGGTTATATGGATATCAACAAATAAACAATAATTATTTGTCTATGTTTTTTTCTGAGATTCTCAGGTGCTCAACAGATGATTACAGGGAAGAGCCATTGTTGTGAGTCTTGTGACTTAAGACTTTGAGCCAATGTAAAAAAATCCAAACAAAATTGTTTGTAAAGACTCATTGCAAAAAAAAAATTTGCTTGCAGAATATTGTCTGGGGACTAGTCCCAGTTGCTAGTTGGGAACTAGTCGGGGACTAGTCGAGATTCCACCCAGCAATGACAGAATCGGAATTAATCGGTTGGCAAAATGCCGCCTGGGGACTAGTCGCCAACTAGTCCCGATTTTGATAGCATAGTTATAGATTCAAGAACTTATATTTTTAATTAAATATTTGAATTATGCAATGGATAATTTATGTGTGCAATTATTCCATTTTGCTGTAGCCAATTGGTGGAAGCGTTTTGGAAGTAGGACGCCCAAGTTGACGAATTTTCCTATTCGGGTCCTTTCTCTCACTTGTAGTGTTTCAGGATGTGAAAGGAACTATAACACATTTGAGTCAGTATATTTCTTTCATGGATTTTGTTACCACAATATTATTATCCGAAAACTTAAATATTCAAATATTCTTTTCATGATACCTAGATTCATTAAAAAAGAGAAATAGGCTTAGTACAAAAGGTTGAATACCCTAGTTTATGTGAAGTACAACACTAAATGAAGTGAGAGAAGTATCAAAATTCAAAAGAGGCAAAATATTGATCCAATATTAGTTGATGATGTGGATTTTGTTGACGAATGGATTGCGGAAAGGGAAGATCTCATCCTCCAAAGGGATCCATCTTGGCTTGACAAGGATGAACTTTTCAATGTTGATGTCATTAGGAGTCAGGACTATGGCAATGACCGCATGTGGAAGAGGAGCATAGATTCAAGCACCTATGGAGGCTACAATGAATGTTGAATTCTCTTTGACTTCAAAGAAGCAAAATACTTGTGATGGCACAAGTAAGAAATTAGTTGTATGATTGCTTCCGAGTTTTGACTCTATACTTAATTTACCTTATAATCCTAATAAAATCTCAACTTTCATTACTGTTAGGTAAAGATGGCGAGAAATGCAAGGCAGTAGATTGATTCCTATTGAGGAAGACAGATGGCATGGTGGGAGTTTATGGTGGAACTAAAAACTTCTCCGACATATGTCCCATTAGACAACGATGATGAAGTTATTTTTGATGAGGGTTAGGATGATTTCATGTGATTGTGCCACCATGGTATTTGTCATATGTGATATGTTTTAGTGATGGATGATATGTTTTTTATGGAACTTTAAGCATTTTAATTTCCTTTATGTCATGTGCGAAGAATATCTAGTAAGTATGAATATCATGGATTTTGGTTAGAATATCTTGGGTTGTCTTATCTTTATTGTATTCTTGTGATTTATCAATCTTGTTTATACTTTGTAGGTCTAAAATATCCGTCGTGGTAATTTTTTTCTTTTGATTTTTATCTATTTTGACTATTTTGTATACTATTTTTATTAATTTTTATATAGTTTAAAAACTTTATGGGTCTTATGCCCAAGCCTTGGGGCTTACGCCCTACCCCACGACAATAAATAATACCCCGCCTTATCGCCCGGCCTCTGAAAAAACCGACTACAACCGATAAATAGAGCTAAAAATAGACAAAAACATCAAATCGGGACTAATCGGCGACTAGTCCCCAGGCGACATTTTGCCGACTGATTAATTCCGATTCTTTCATAGCTGGACGGAATCCCGACTTGTCCCCGACTAAATCCGACTAGTCCCTGACTAGCGATTGAGACTAGCCCCCAGGCGGCATTCTCAAGCAATTATTATTTTTTTTTCAAGGAGTTTCTACAAGCAATTTTGTTTTGATTTTTTTGCGTTGCCTTGAAGTCTTGAGTTGCAACTATGGCTCTTCCCTATGATCATCTGTTGAGGACCTGAGATAAAAATATAGACAAATAATTATTGTTTATTTGTTAATATCCATATAACTCTATAATCAAAATTGGGGTTGTTCATAGATTAAACATCAACAACCAAATATTGTGATAAATTCTTAGTTCTAAGTCTTTTGACTTGGGCATGAAGCCAATACAACCGTGTTCTGTTACTCGTGTATTTATACCAATGCTGTGAAGTGTGAAGACATGCATTGTTATTGACCGATTAATATCATATACTTATTGTCATTTATGCTAGTTCATATATCATATATGTTTAGAGAGGGGGGAGGGGTTAGAATAAGTTTTGGCCGACTAGTCCTGAATTAGTCCTAGTCGGCCCTTGGTCGACTAGGGGCTGAATACCGACTTTGACTGCATATATAGGCATTGTCATATATATATATATATATATATATATATATATATATATATATATATATATATATATATATATATATATATATATATATATATATATATATATATATATATATATATATATATAGGGTCAGGATCGGATGACCCAGCAAAATTTTGACCCATTAATAACCCAGCACCCTTTGAGGCACCTAGAGGTTTTAGAATGGGTTGATTTTTTGTAGACATGTTGTCTATGATATGTTGATCATCCTCACAAAAAATCAGCCCATTCTAAAACCTCTAGATGCATCAAAGGGTGCTCTTCAAATCAACGGTTAAAATTGACAGTGAAAAACCATTGATTTGAATTGCGTATTTGATGCACCTAGAGGTTTTAGAATTGGCTGATTTTTTGTGAGGATGATCAATATATCATAGACAACATGCCTACAAAAAATCAGCCCATTCTATAACCTCTAAGTGCCTCAAAGGGTGCTGGGTTATTAATGGGTCAAATTTTGCCGGGTCATCCGATCCTGACCCATATATATATATATATATATATATATATATATATATATATATATATATATATATAAAGATCTGATGCATCTTAGGCTGCATCACCTATGAATCATTTTAAACACGCACATATATAGGCATTGCCATATCTTTTGCTTAGAAACTTAGAATTTTGAAGAATTCTTGGATATATTTTGGCCTAGGAGGGGGGTCGGGGGCTCACAACAAACCTTAGGACATTTTTCATCTTTGGGACAAAGAGAATGGTACACCACAAGCCCGCTTCGGCCCACGAGAAAGCACACTTGAATTGTAATTTTAAGACAAAAGAAGCTTCTTCCTTAGTTGCCTTTTGGTCAATACCTTATTGTAACTTCTTGTATAAGCTGATCTCGAAGGGGCTTACGTCCAATTTGCAAGTGAGGATGGAAGAGGTAAATTATAAGAATCAGATCTCCTTCCATGGTTGCATGAGCTTAAACTGCCCATCCGGCTGCAAATTTATTTGGTTTTTTAGAGCCTTTTTAATTAGAGTATTGTTCCAAAGGTGAATCCGTCTTAATCGGAAAAGACGTGGATGATGTGAATAGCTTTCAATATATATTGAACTAGTGGAAACCCTGTGCAACGCCCGAGAAGAGAGGAGAGGGTGGTCTGGGTGGAGGTTTCGTCTTGTAGATCAGGCGTTCCAAATCCAGTTTTTCCTAATTAGCTTAGATGGAATGGTACAATTCAATTCCAGGTTTTACTATAGTGCTACAGTAATGGGGGTTTATTGTATATTATAGTGATTAGAACAAGTTATGCATTGATCTGTATAAAATATAAATTATCGACTAGGAATTTTCAGCTTGTTAGCTATACTTCACTAAAATTCATTATACGAATGAGTCATGACATTCAACTTTCCTATTCATGCAAGATTATGCATTGGTTCAAATTCTGTATTTAATCCGAGTTATAGCTGTGAAATCTTAGTTGAAGATTCTTTTCTCGCCATACAATGTGTTTGCGTATATTGGTTCACGGGCGTGCTGTTTGGTCAGGATGGAAATGGAGGCAGACTACATCGGGCTCTTGCTACTTGCTTCGGCCGGATATGACCCCTGCGTGGCTCCGAAGGTGTATGAGAAGCTGGGCAAGGTTACAGGGGAGTCCGGGGGCTCGGTCTTGAAAGATTATCTCTCGACTCATCCTTCGAGCAAGAAGAGAGCTAAGCTACTCTCTCAAGCCAAAGTCATGGAGGAAGCACATGCCATCTATCGGGAGGCTATCGCTGGTCGCGGTGTTGACGGCTTCCTTTAATTCTCTCACCAGGTGTCAAGACATCAGACAAAAAATGAAGCATTTTAGGGCATTTTGCAAGTGGTGTAAATTTCCATGTAACCATTTATTGTTTAACAAGTGAGAGCATCTTGTAGATTGTGGGGTCGGGGCAAAGGAGAAAGCTGGACGCTGAACAAACTGCAGCAGGGACGACATTAGCAGCACCGTTGACGGATCATGATGTTATTTTGCTGATCGATGTTGGAAGGCGACCACGTGCACCGTCAGCATTGTAAGCTGCCTCACTCAACTTGCATAGAAGACGAGGAGGGTACGAGATTTTGTTCTCTCCTGATGTGTACGATATCCCAATAGATGTTTCTGGATGAATGTGCGGCTTATAATAATTTTATTCTACGAGGAGGATGTTCTGTCGGTCCTGCGCAACCAATCTGTCTTTCCCACTTGATTGTTGTGTTAGTATAATCCGTCAGCAGGTCTTCAGAGTCATGATCCTGAAGGGAATTTCATGCTCCTCGCCAACACCCACGATGGGTTTCCCTTCGGTTCCTCCACCTCAGCTGCACGGGAGGGAAGATGAAGAAGGGAGGTCGAAGAGCGAAGCCCGCGAAATAAAGTGTGGCCTGGATTAGATACGGGTACCCTTTAGTAGTTATGGTCCGATGTCATAGTTTCTTTCAAATGGGTTTCGGAGAGGTAGTTTTTTTACGATTTTGGTCCGAAATCGTAGTGTGACCTTTAATTAACTTATTTCTATTTAAGAAAGAGTTACTAAGCTTAGTGGCTAGACCAGATGGCATAGGGATGGCAACGGTTTCGGGTAAAACCGAAATCACAACACCGAAACCGCACCGCTACGGTGTACTTTATGTAAAACCGAAACCCCACCATGCGGTGCGGTGCACCACGGTTTAACATTGTAATGGTCGAAACGGTGCGGTTTTGGACAAAACCGAAACCGCACTGCAACACCGAAACTGCACCGTACCGCGACGGTTTTAGATTTTGGCAAACCAAAACCGCACCATGCAGTTCAGTTTTCTGCGGTTCTCGGTTTTCAACCGCACCATTGCCATCCCTAGATGGCCAGTAGGTGGCAGACCGGTGTTCGAGTTCCGATACTGGCCATGTCAACTCTCGACGACGTAGCCCAGTGACGACATAGCCCAGTGGCGATCCCGATAAGAGTCACAGATTTCTGTGGAAGGCTCATGTAGGAGAGGGGAAGACCTAGAACTGTAGAAAACCACCTAAAAATTAGGGCTGGCAATGGGCCTGAGCCCGACTCGGGTCTGATTAGCCCGACCCAGAACTAACAGGGCTTGGGCCTGCATGCCTTTAGTACTGAGACAATGGACTTGGGCTTTTCTTTCAGGCCTGAAACAGTTAACGGGCTGGGCTAGGGCATGTATGGCTCTGGCTCAGACTAGACCCAGTTTCTATAAGATGCAGGTATTTCGATATGGCAATATTATTTGGGGGACTTCCATATGCGACTATGCGAGCCCGTGACCTTTGCCCGTGCTTGTCGGCACTACAGCAGTACAGCGGGTTGCCTTTATTTGGCCGCTGAGGGTCGCTGGTTTAACCGTAGTTTTAACCGATTTTTTTTTGTGTTTGTTCCTTTTTGTGGTAAAAATGTAATTTACGCAAAGTTTCTTTTTGTGGTAAAAATGACGCGAACGGCCTTATCATGTTATATAAATTCTTTTACGGGTCCAGTCCTGAATCAGTAATACAGGTTTGGAATTGGGCCTTGATATTAAAGCCTGATTATAAAATGGGCTGGGTTTGAGCCGAGGAGAAACATATGGGCTTAGACCCGGGCTTGACTGAGTCCGGCCCAAGCCCGGCTCATTGCCAGCCCTAGTAGAAATCGATGGAAAATTGTATGACTAAGGATTCATAGAGCCGGTAACGTGCGGCACCCCCTTTCGGGATTTTTTTGGAAATTTTTTTTTTGGGGATTGATCACCCATCCTTGGATAGCACACACAAAAACTTTCAGCTCGATCCAAGACCTGTAGGCCGTCCAAATGTGTTGATCAAAATGACGATAAAAATGAACGACCGATAAAAGTCGATCACATTTGGATGGCCTACAGGTCTTGGATCGAGCTGAAATTTTTTGTGTGTGCTATCCGAGCGTGGGTGATCAATCCCAAAAAAAAAAAAATTTCAAAAATACCCCGGAAGAGGGTGGCCGCACGTTAAGGCCGCACGTTACCAACCGCAATGTATCCTCATCAATTTGATAAAAATTGGTGAGGATGATCATCTAACCCTAGACAACACCCTCACCAAATTTCATCAAATTCCAAAACATCTAGGGGGGTCAAAATACCCGCAGCTCACTTTCTAAAACCGCAGCTCACAATTCACTGTAACATTCCTCTCTCTCTCTCTCTCTCTCTCTCTCTCTCTATATATATATATATATATATATATATATATATATATATATATATATATATATATATATATATATATATATATATATACAGAGAGAGAGAGAGGTGCTAAAATGCGGCGTGCGGTGCGTGCGGCGTCGCACCGTAGCCGTCTAATGCACCGCAGCGATGCATTAGACGGCTGCGGTGCGGCGCCGCACGCCGCACCCTAGCACGCCTATATATATATATATATATATATATATATATATATATATATATATATATATATAGAGAGAGAGAGAGAGAGAGAGAGAGAGAGAGAGAGAGAGAGAGAGAGAGAGAGGAATCTTACAGTGAGCTATGAGCTACGGAAAAAGAAAATGAGCTACGATCATTTTGACCACCTTAGAAGTTTAGGAATTTTGTGAAAATTGGTCGGTACGTTATCTAGGGTAACATGATCATCCTCACCAATTTTCAAGGAATTCCAAAATTTCTAGGGTCATCAAACGGTAGAAGCAACATTAACGGTTACTACAGACGGTGGATAAAGCTTCTACCGTTTGATGACCCTAGAAGTTTTGGAATTCCTTTAAAATTGGTGAGGATGATCATGTTACCCCAGATAACACACCCACCAATTTTTACAAAATTCCAAAACTTCTAGGGTG